>CATNWA010003563.1:0-25305 GCA_951230385.1 Staurois parvus | reverse complement strand
ACCCCCATATAGTAATTCATTCCCCATATTAAATCCCCAAGTCCCCCCTGTGTCAATTCGCCGTTGTTCCCGGCGCCGTACCGGTTTTGTTAGCATGAAAATCTGTCTCCTATGAGGATCTGTCCCCCTCAACATATCTGCACATGTGCCAGTTTCAGGCATTAGCAGCCAATCGGCGATCTCCGGCACATGCGCAGATACGTCGAGGGGGACAGATCCTCATAGGAGACAGATTTTACATTGCTACACCGGAACGGCGAGAGGAAGAGCGCGGAGCAAAGGTAAGTGAATTGACACAGGGGGGGACTTCAGGGCGGACTGTGAGAGGAGGCCTAGCTCCGCGGGCCGGATTAAAAGGGTCCGCCGGGGACCGTATTACGGCCCGCGGGCTGTAGTTTGCCCATTGCTGGTCTAGCATCAAGTCAGAAACTCCTGGGATAATTGATCTGGTCAGTTGAGCAGCAGAGGGTGTTAATTTCATTAACACCAAAGCAGCTGAAAACGGATTAACAGGTGCACTAGATGGGCAGCAGATGAGACCCCCCCCCCCCCCCCCCAAAACAGGTATGGTTTTACAGGTTGAGGCCAATGACTTTCAATTTTTTTTTTTTTTTCTCCCTCATTTTTTCTGACTTTTTCACTAGCTTTGCATTTGGCTAGAGTCAGTGTCACTACTGGTAGCATGAGGCCATACCTGGACCCTACAGAGGTTGCACAGGCAGTCCAACTCCTCCAGGATGGCACATCAATATATGCTATTGCCAGGTTTTGCTGCATCTCCCAGCAGTCAAGAGCATGGAGGAGATTCAAGGAGACAGTTACTCTAGGAGAGCTGGACAGGACCAAAGAAGATCCTTAACCCATCAGCAGGACCGGTATCTTCTCCTTTGTGCAAGGAGTAACAGGATGAGCCCTGCCAGAGCCCTACAGAATTACCTCCAGCAGGCCACTGATGTGAATGTCTGATCAAACTGACTTCATGAGGGTGGCCTGAGCGCCCGATGTCCTAGTGGGCCCTGTGCATGAAGGGATGCACCAAGACTAGACAATGGCACACTGCCATTAGGTATCGGGATGAAATCCTTGTCCATTGTCAGACCCTATGCTGGTGCAGTGGGTCCTGGGTTCCTCCTGGTGCATGACAATGCCCAGCCTCACATGGTGAGTATGCAGGCAGTTCCTGGAGGATGAAGGAATTGATACCATTAAATGGCCCCCACGCTCACCTGACCTAAATCCAATAGAACACCTCTGGGATATGTTTTGGTCCGTCCGACACCGCCAGGTTGAAACTCAGACTGTCCAGGAGCTCAGTGATGCCCTGGTCCAGATCTGGGAGGAAATACCCCAAGACACTATCCATGGTCTCAGGCGCATGCCCTATTGTCAGGCATGCATACAAAGCACATGGGGGGCTATACAAACTACTGAGCACCATTCTGAGTTGCTGCAATGAAATTTCAGCAAAATGGACTCGCCTGCTGCATCGTTTGTTTGATTTTCAGGGTGTCTTTGAATCTAGTCCTCTGTAGTTTGATTTTCATTTCCATCAAACGATGGGGCCCATACTTGCATTCCTAACACATTACCCCGTCCATATCAGTATAGATATCCAGCAGGAGTATTTTCCCTATTGAGATCTGATGGGTTTTCAAAGTCTTTTTTTTTTTTTTTTTTTTTTTTTTTTTAGCGTGTATATATCTTTCTGTCATATTCTCAGTTTGAATTGCTCAGAGGGTGGTTGAAAGGCAGATCCCTTTTTAAACCTGTCTAACAATGAGAATCCTTCCCCTTACTGCCCCATTAACACAATGTGCTAGAATGCTGGTGGTACCATTTGAACAGCACCTCAATGCCCCATGTGGATGGGTATGCATCCAAGAACAGTGTAGTATTCAGTAATGCCCTAATGTGCATTTGGACACACTGGCCACAATGGCACAACTCGCACTGGTTCCTGGGGCTCCATTCAGAACAAATGGCACCCCAATGCACCTTGCAACCGACATGACTTTTGCAATGAACAGCACCACATTGCACTAACAGATTTATCCTGTGTTGTGATTAAAGTTGTGAATGGACCTGTAAAGTCTCTCTGCAGGCTGTCTTGCGCGCCCCCCCCTTTCCATACCATGGATCATGATATACAAGCACAGGGATGTAAAACTAGAACCCATCTTGGTTTTTATTTATATATTTTTTTTAAAAAGCATAATACCGACCTCTAGTGGAGAATTGCATTTTTACAAAGCTGAATGAAAAGTTGTGCATTTCTAAACATTTCAGTAGCCTTTTGGCTACAGAGCAAAATTTTATTGTAAATTTTCAGTGCTTGCTGGTTTCCAGCCCCAGTTAATGTCAGTACACTGAAGGTTTGACCATAGCATTAGGGAGTTAGGTAGGTCTATTGCTGTCTTATTTTTTGGGGGGGTGTTCAGTTTAAATGTGGAGATTGAGGGGGGTTACATATTTAAGGTTAAGTGTAATGGGCCTCATATTTTGATGTGGTGAGCAAGGAGGAGTTGGGAGTTCTTTAACCTCAAGTGACAGGATGATGGAAAAATGCAATGGGGGGGGCAGGGCTGATTGAGTGCCTCTAGGGACTCCTTTGGGATCCCGCCATGTTGTCATGCCTCTTTTTAGAGAGGCGCAGAGGGTCTGCAAAAACTGTAGTATTCATTACATAAACCCATCCAGCCCTGGGCTTGTGTAGCGGGATGGATTTAACCACTTCCAGACTGGTCACTTTTACCCCCTTCCTGACAGGGCAATTTTCAGCTTTTAGTGCTATCACACACTTTGAATGACAATTGCGGCGGTCATGGCAACACTGTACCCAAATGAATTTTTTACCATTTTTTTTTAGATAGATAAAGCTTTGATTTTGGTGGTATTTATTCCACACTGGGATTTGTATTTTTTTGCTATGTAAATGAAATGTCAAAATTTTTAAGTGTTTTTTTTAGATAAAATTTTGCAAAAAGATTTCATCATAAATCTTAGCCAAAATTTATTCCGTTTATCTTTTTAGTAAAAAAAATCCAAATTAGTTTATAAGCAAAAATTATAATTAAATCTTTTTTTAAATTTTTAATAATTTTATTATTTTTATATTTTTTTACATACGGTCACCCTAGCAGTTACAGTGTCACCATGGTGACACTGTACTAGTGAGGGGTGATAAGATTTTTTTTTTTTTTTTTTTACACTGATTGCTTTTACATCTCCTATATGGGTGTAAAAGCCAATCATTTCTCTTTCTCTGTGTGCATTCTTGCACTCATTGAGAAATTACAGAGTGAGCTGTGATTGGTCACAGCTTGTCACATGGTACAAGGCTTTTGTGAATAGCCTTGTACAATGTGACCTCTGTGATCATTCAGATTTCACACATATTATTATTATTATTTATTATTATTATTATACAGTATTTATAAAGCGCCAATAGTTCACTCAGCGCTGTACATTACAAAGGGGGACAGAACATGTGTGACAGAACAATACCAAATACAAATGCAAAACATGAGGGGATCGAGGGCCCTGCTCTTTCGAGCTTACAATGTAGAAGGGTATGGGATTAGTGGGTACAGGAGGAGATAGCTGTGGGGGATGGAGTGGTAGGGAAGAGTGGAGGAGGTCAGCAAGTTAGCAGGGGGGTGAGTAGGCTTGCCCTGAAGAGATGGGTTTTCAGGGTGCGCCTAAAGGAGAGGAGAGTAGGTGATAATCTGATGGGTTGGGGCCCAGGGAGTTCCAGAGGATGGGTGTACACCCTGGAGAAGTCCTGGAGGCGGGGCATGGGATGGAGGAGACAGGGAACGTAGAGAGGAGGTCGGTCTTGTGAGGAGCGGAGTGTGCGTGCTGGGCGGTAGGTACTTGGATTATTAGGTCAGTGATGTAGTTCGGGGGCAGTATGGTGGACAGCTTTGTACGTTCAGTGTTAGGTTTGGATTTTAAATTTGATCCGTTGCGCAATCGGAAGGCCAGTGGAGGGATTGGCAGAGGGGGGTGTGCGGAAAAAGGAATGGAGCGGTTGGAAAATGTGAATGAGTCTGGCAGCCGTATTCAGGATCGTGACTGAAGCGGGGATAGCCAGCAGCGAGGCAGGCCAGTGAGGAGGGTAGTTGCAGTAGTCGAGTCGTGATATGATGAGGGAGTGGGTATGAGCTGTTTAGTGGTTTTTCTGGGGTTAGGAACGTGCGGATTTTGGCGATGTTGCGGAGGTGGAGTTCTGCACGAGTTTGTTTAAAGATTGGACTTGGGGCTGGAAGGATAGGTTGGAGTCCAGAATGACACCAAGTACTATGGCTGCAGAGCGGGTTTGGATATTGGCGTTGTTGGATGTGATGTAGAAGTCAATGGGGGGTGGGGTTCGGGCTGGGGGGAAGACAAGGAGCTCGGTTTTGGAGAGATTCAGTTTAAGGAAGTGGAGCGACATCCAATCTGATATGTCGCTCAGTAGGTGTGTGATTTGGGCAGAGACGAAGGGGTGAGGTGGGGGGTTGAGAGATAGATTTGTGTGTCGTCGGCATAGAGGTGGTAGTTGAAGCCGTGAGAGTGTATGAGTTGGCCAAGGGAGGAGGTGTAGATGGAGAAGAGAAGGGGCCCAAGGACAGAGCCTTGAGGGACCCCAACAGAGAGGGGGGTGAGTGAGGGGGAGGTGGTAGCATTATAGGTAACGCTGAAAGAGCGTTGTGACAGGTAGGATGAGAGCCAGGAGAGAGCAGAATCTCTGAGGCCGAGGGAGGAGTGTAGTATTTTGAGGAGGAGGGGGTGGTCAACTGTGTCGAAGGCCGCAGAGAGGTCAAGGAGTAGGAGCACTGAATAGTGGCCATTAGCTTTGGCGGTTAGCAGGTCATTGGAGAGTTTGAGTAAGGCGGTTTCGGTGGAGTGTAGGGGGCGGAAGCCCAGACTGTAGGGGATCGAGGAGGTTGTTGTCGTTGAGGTGAGAGCATAGGCGGGTGTAGACGAGACGCTCGAGGAGTTTAGATGTAAGTGGGAGCAGGGAGATGGGGTTCTGAGGTTGTTCGGGTCATTGGGGTCCAGGGAGGGCTTTTTAAGTATGGGGGTGATGTGTGCATGCTTCAGTGGGGAGGGGAAAGTACCGGAGGAGAGGGAGAGATTAAAGATGTGGGTGAGGGAGCGTAGGATGGAGGGGGAGGGAGGTCGTAGGAATTGTGAGGGGATAGGGTCGAGGGGGCAGGTGGTGAGGCGGGCATCAGAGGATCTTGGAGACTTGCTCAATGGTAGTAAGGTCAAAGGTGTGGAGTGTTGGGGGAGCTTCAGTATGAGGAATGTAGGGTGGGGTGGGAGTGGAAAGGTCAGAGCAGTGGTGGGCTGTGGGAGAGGGGTGATGAGGGGGTAGCTGAGTGAGGGGGAACGGGGTCGGAGGGAGTTTGAGCAGTGACAAAGTCCCTGCGGGTGAGGGGAGGGGGGGATGAGGGGGTAGCTGTGTGAGAGGGGGACGGGTTGAGAGGGGCGTGTGAGTTGCGGCAATGTCCTTGCGAATTGTGTCAATCTTGTTTTTGAAGTGATTGGCAATCTCAAGGGCGGTGAGTGAGGTGCTGGGTGGAGGTGGGGGTGGAGAGAGTAGAGAGTTGAAGGTGGAGAAGAGTCGGCGAGGATTGGAGGAGAGGGCCTTGATGAGGGTCAGGAAGTAGGCTTGTTTGGCTGCGTGGAGGGAGGAGGTGTAGGTGCGGAAGGCAGATTTGTAGCAGGTGAAAGCTTGTTGGGATTTGTTTTGCGCCATAGTCGCTCCAGGGCACGACTGCGTCTGTTTGAGGGTTTTGGTGTGATCAGTCTGCCAGGGCTGGAGCGGTCGGAGTCTGATGTTGCGTGTGGTTAAAGGCGCTAGTGAGTCAAGGGCTGCTGACAGCGCATTGTTGTAGGCAGTCATAGCCAAGTCGGGGCAGGACAGGGGGAGGATGCTGTCGTGGAGTTGATCAGCTGCAGAGTGGAGGGGGGCAGGGTTAAGGTTGCGGAGGTTACGGCTGGTAGTAGTGTGACATTTGGAGGGGTAGGCGTTGGAGGACGAGGAGATAGAGAAGGTGATCAGGTTGTGGTCAGAGAGAGGGAAGGGGGTGTTAGTGAGGTTGTGGGGAGCGCAGCGGTTGGAGAAGACAAGATCAAGGATTATTACCGTCGGAGTGGGTGGTGGATTGTATGCACTGTGCAAGTGCAAAGGAGGAGGTTAAGTGGAGGAGACGGGCTGTGTCCGGGTTGTCAAGGTTGACAGGGATGTTGAAATCCCCAAGAATGATGGTGGGTAGCTCAGAGGAGAGGAAGAAGGGTAGCCAGGAGGAGAAGTCTTCCAGGAAGCGGGGTATGGATCCAGGAGGCCGGTATATCACAGCAATCTTCAGGGGGGTTGGGGAGAATAGTCGGACGCAGTGGGCCTCGAAGGAGAAGGATAGGGAGGGGGGGTTTGGAAGGACTCGGAAGGTGCTCTGCGGTGACAGGAGCAGACCAACCCCACCACCTTTACGACCGTTAGGTCTGGGTGAGTGGGTCCAGGTGAGACCCTCCATAGGAGAGTGCAGCAGGGGGAGGTAGAGTCAGTGGGCTGGATCCAGGTTTCCGTGATCGCCAGGAGGTTGAGGGAGCGGGAAACAAAGAGGTCGTGGATGGCGGTAAGCTTGTTGCACACCGATCGGGCGTTCAGGAGTGCACATGAAAACGGGGGGGAGATTTTAGGGAGCAGGGGGGGACAGATACTAGGTTGCGGTAGGACATGGCGGCGGGAGGGTGTTGTGCGGGTGAGGGAGGTGGTGGAGGGCCAGGATTCGGGGAGATGTCTCCCGCGGCTAGGAGGAGGAGAAGGGTGAGAAAGGTGGCATGGGAGCGGAATGTGCAGGAGCGTGAGAAACTCCTAGTGGAGGTGTTCGGGTCAGTGGGAGAGTGGAATAATAGGAGGAGGGTGGTGGGTGCCATAGAGGGGCGAAGGAAGCAGTGAGGACACAATATACAAATGTTTAGGAGGAGCAGAGGGATATAGTGAATGGATTTTGGGAATGGAGGAGAGGAAAATGAGGAGTAGAAGAGGCATTGTGGGGGGTGATGAGAGCAGTAGTAGGGAGATGATAGCAATGAGGGGGAGATGTGCAAGTTTTGGGGTGGAGCAGAGGGGTAAAGAAGTGAGATTTTGGAACAGAGGATAGTAGTTATGAAAAGGAGGAGTGTATTATATAACAGTACACAGAGTGGGAGTCAGGCATGTAAGAGATGTTTCCCAGGGTGTTTGCTTGCAGTCTGTCCAGCATGCAGTAGAGTTTCTTGCTGTTGTTGTGTCTTTCTCCTGCTTTAGTTCAACTGCTGTGTTTAACTGCTTCGCACTCTTTCGAAACCGCACTCCGTCAGAAGCAGCACTCCCATCAGAGACTGTGCCCCCCATCAGAGATCTCCCCCATGAGCTGATCTGAATTTATAGGGAGATGCTCAAATGACATAGTAAGCAATGTCAGAAGTGACCTCTTGCTTACTACTTTGCATGTGATCACTGATTGGCCAATCAGTGATCACATGATCGGGACCTCGTACAGAGGTCCCGTCCGACGATCGGTGTTTCACTGTGTCCGGAGGACACAGCGGGCACCGGATCGCGCGGTGCTGCGCGCTCCCAGGGAGCACGCACAAGCAGGGTGCGGGGAGGCCGTTTATAGACGGCCACCTGACCCTGCAGTGCCACCGTCCGGCCGTTTATATACAACGGCCGGTCGGGAAGTGGTTAATAGCTGCCAGAAGTTCTTCTTCTGTGAAGGGCTTGGCAATTTTATCAAGTTGGGTAGAGGTTAGTGAGGGTAAGTGAACTGCGGATAAAGAGAGGAAGGCGCCTCTAAGTGCAGTTTTGACAATTTGGTAAACAAGGGATAAATTGCACTTGCAAGATACAGTTATGCAGGCCATAGATGGGTCAAAAATCAGCCTTTTTTTTTTTTTTTTTTTTTGGCCAAATATATAAATCGCCCGATTTTTGGATCGTTGGTGGGCTATTTGTTCGGCCGTTTTTCGGTATTTTGGCTTTTTTTTTATCGGTAAAGTTGGAAAAAAAACTGGCCGATTTTGCCGATCGGCCCATTTTCGCGGCAATGATGGGCAAATCGGCCAATCTTTTTACCGATAAAAAATCTACGCATGAGCAGTGACTAAGATGATGAATTCGAGTCCGGCAAAAAAATCTCCCTGCAGAGAGCTCCGCTATTTCTTTGACAGTTCCTTGACATTTTATAGCGGTTGCAACAATGTATCTTTGTTTCCGAATAAAAACATCTCTATCCTAAATGGATACAAATACATTGTTGCAACCGCTATAAATGTCAAGGAACTGTCAAAGAAATAGCGGAGCTCTCTGCAGGGACACTTTTTGCCGGCTGTAGACAGGATGAAAATCGGCCGATTTTCGACCTGTCTATGGCCTGTATTAAAGGGTCATCGTGTGGTAATTAGGTCCAGGTTGGACATCCAGCTGTCCAGCAGCAAACTGTTTATAGGATCAGGAAGTGGAGTCCAGGATGTGCCTGTGCATCAAAGAAGCTTGGAGAGCAGAGTCAGATGGAGGTGAAGGAGCCTATTGAGCATGCTCTGAAATGCATTACTGCCCCCTTCACCTCCTACATCTGACTGCTCTCCAAGCTTCATTTTTGATGCACAGGCACATCCTGGACTCTACTTCCTGATCCTATAGACAGTTTGCTGCTGGATGTCCCACCTGGATCTAATTACCACACGATGAGCCTTTTTAACAGTTTATCTTGTAAGTGCAATTTATCCATTGTTTACTAAATGGTCAATACTGCACTTGGAGTGGAAGCAAGGCTCTAAAGCAGTAACAAGAAACAGAGGAAGGCACCTCTAAGAGCTGCCTCAGTGTTAGTGCATCCATCCATCCCTGATATCCATCTGGTATCTTTATCTTACAGCTACAGAGGTTGGGCTCTAACAAGCACGCCCTATATAATATACATGAACTGCAGATAAAAAGGCCTGTGTAGCTATTTCGGGGGAGGCAACAATACAGAAGAGGTAATGTCAACTGGATTAGTGCATATTTTACCCTGTCAAATCTAAAATGATATTTTAGATTGAGTCAAGTACTGGCTAACCTTATATTGGTTAGCCAGTACTTGACCGGGTCTGTTAATTTGATTTTTATATTAAATGCCTTTGACTCATGATATTCTCAGTCTTTGTAGAGGTGGGAAACTGAGTTCAAGCCTTACTTTGCAGACTTCTTCAGCAGTGCGTGGGGTAGGAGATTTTATTGTAGCATTGAAGTGTCTTGATGCGGTCAAGATATTGAAGTAAAGTTTTTTTTTTTTTGTTTTTTTTTTTTTTCTGCTTCCCATCACATCCGTTGATCTGGTCAGTGGATCAGCTTTTTCTCATTCAATTTAACCAGGTGAAAGTGCTGTTCGTTCTGCAGTGAGATCACACAGCAGCATTGACACTCTGTGCGATCTGAAAAGGCTTGGCAAGGACTCCTTCGAAAAGCATTCGGCACTCTGTTTTTCAGAAGTGTTTGACAGCTGGTGAGAAGGCAATATGTTGCTCCTCACCACCTGTGTTAATCCTCTAAATGCTGCACTTACCACAGCGCAACCTCATGCATTGCACACAGCTGTGGGGTAGTTGCAGCGCAACCCTGTTCGGCGGGCTGTAGTGTCTGCCAGATGGGACAGGGGTTTAATTTTCTGCTGCAAAGCAATGCAACGTGGCATGTGTACACCTTCGGCTGCACCCTTTGCAGCTTAAGAGGAACAGTTAGGGGTGGTGAAAGTGTGGCCTGTTCAGTCGCATGGTTCCCCCCCCCCCCCCCAACAAGCAGGCTTAAGAGCCAAACTAAAGTTCAACTTCATCTCACACTTTTTAGGGCTTCTTCACACTTTGGTTCAGATTGCTGGTCAGTGAGCCTTTGAAAGGTGGTGAGGAAGTCCCAGCTTTAACATCAATTAAACTCCACACCAGCATGCCACAACCACATGTATTACACGCAGTCACTGGAATGGGTTGCGCTTGGCAGGAGCTACGCCCTCCAAACAGGTGTGTGTGTCCGTCCCAACAATCGCCTGGTGCTGAAGGAATCGCTGGCAGGGACCTAGTGTGCGTGCCTCCTACCCAGAAATGAAAATCGCGTATATAATTTTGTGCCACCCTGTAGCAGTATTTCCACTATAGGGCGGCAGTTAAGCACTTTTATTGGTCAAACAAAATAGTTCAGTAGGCTGAAAGCATGTAAACAGACATGAAGTGCATTCATCCGCTATTCATTTCCAACTGGTAAATGGATGACCGGGCTGGCTAAAGCGGTTTGGGGTACTGGCCCCCTTTCTCAGAGCTATGGCTCAGTGCCTGCCTGGCACAGGCTTGCTATAGATGGGATGCAGTGGGGTTCTCTCAGGATCCAAAAGGGAACACATCAGAAGGGGCAAGTAAAACAGGCTTTTAGATGGGGCTTGTGTGGGTTTTTTTTATGTAGTAATTGAGGGGTGTTATCCCAGTGGGACTTTAAAGTGGAACTGTGAACAGAGAAATGTAGGAAAGGTACATGCACTGGGGATTGTCCTGCTCCTGGCTTCTCTACCAAGTGAGTCATAGCCGACAGCTAGGCATAGATGGACTGAATTCTTGGGAAAAGTCTTTGGGGAAAAATTCTCAGAACATTCAAATGTGTTGAAAAATGTAATTTGCTTTTAACATTTGACTCTGGAATGAATGGACCGAACAAAAATCACTTAAATTTAATTCCAGACATTTTCTATCCTGCTCTCTTAAATTTTCTTGTCACTAGTGTCAACACCCATTTCACTGCACTGATTGGAAAAACTAAAACTTTCTTTAGAGCAACCCTTGAATTTGCCACTTGCCCACTTGCATTGGGTGAGTGGAAATGAGGTGGGGGGCTAGCAGGACTGGGGGGGGGGGGGTGTGAGGTGGCAGGGACAGTGACAAGCCGTGATTTTCTGTATGTCTTTCAATGAAGCGGCTGGAAGCCACAGGAGGGATAGAAAAAACAGCTTTCAGCTGCATCATTGAAAGATATACAGGAGATTGCTGCACAGATCATCCCTGATCATTTAGTTTCTGGGCTCTTCTGTGCCCAGCCCCCCATCCTCTGCAGCAATAGAGGGGAGAGATTGGACCTGCTGGCTCCACCTGTGCCCACCCACAGTCCAGGCCGTGTAGCTTCAGAGAATGTGTGGGTGGGAAATTGAGTACAGAGCAGCTGAGAGCTCTGAGTCATGTGAGTCAGACCTTCCTTCCTGTAAAAGAACGGACCCAGACTGCACTTGGGTATTTCCGTTAGACTCCCGCTTCCCTGTCCAAACACAAATCCCTAGACACCACTGCTGACCATACAGGAAATAAGACCGCACCAGACTCAAGACAGGAAGTAGACCTGCTTTATTTTAACACTAACACAAGATGTGCAGGGAAATACAACCAGGCACAGGAAACACATCAGCAGGCCCTCTCCCATCAGGGGGAAGGGCTGCAGGACCCCCCAGCACCAAAGACCCAGAACAATGGGATGCAGTGAACAATGACCATCCCCCACACCAATACACAAACCTTTCATCTCATAATAGTTTGCTAGAACAATGGGATGCAGCCACATGGCAGAGAACAATGGGACAACCACTTGGCAGTGAACAATGGACAACCCCCCCACCTATACATGTCTACACCATATCAGGACAGACCACCCTGTACCCCTAATGGGCACAGGGTGGGTTACACATGAGGAACAGGGGTCCCCCACCCCCAAGTCACTCTGTCACACTTCCTTCAACCCACCCCTCCCTTTCTGCCCTTCATTCTGCATAAAACATTTACAGTGCCATTTCATGAGAATTTAAAAGTGTGTAATTTAAGGGAAGGGGTTGGGTGGGGCAACTGGTGGTGAACAGGAGCAGACTGACCATTTGGAAACTCGGGCACTGCCCAAGGGCCTGGGGTCAGTAGGGGGCCCCATGAGATGCCCCTGGTAGCTTTTTCAAGTTTGGGCAGGGACACAGGGGCCCCAGGATCCCCTATTGCCCAGGGCCCCATGAGTTGTCAGTCTGCCCCTGGTGGTGAGTACTGGGTGGCTAGTAGCTCAGGATTTAAAATATTGAGCCCTGCTTAGAGCGTTCTCTTCCAAATGTGTGGTGTGTGTTTTTTTTTTTTTTTTTTTTTTTTTTTATGGTTCGCTCAAGACTAGGCATGTAATGATTGAAGACTAAAAAATTATAATCTACCTTCCTGTATACTTTTTTCTAGGTCAGACATTACAGGTAGTGAAGCTACTGAAGCCTGCACCTTAAAGAAAAGATGCCGGGCATCCCTCAATCTGGGAGACTTAAAGCATAGATGGCGGTAAGGAATTAATGTGAAAAACAGCCAGAACTGATTTTTATTTATCCCTTTCACTGTCACATTTTTTTGCATTCTTTGAAAAATCATTTTAGCCCTGCAGATTACACAACCCTAAACATATTTTCTGAAACAAAACACCTTCAAGCATAATGGTGGTAGTTCCAATTTTTTATTTCACACAATATTACTGCAAAGGTATAGGAAATGCAAAATTGCATTTAAAAAAAAAAAAAACTAAAGTAAATTTTAGTTAAAATGCAATAAACTATGAAGTCCCCTATATGATATTTAGGTGACTGGTTGTCATTAACTACTTCTTGACCACGCTATAGCCGAATGTCTACAGCACTTCTGCTTGGCAGTATTTGGGTTGTTGGTTCAAATTCCAACCATGGCACCACCTGCCTGGAGTTTGCTGTGCTGATGTGGGTTTCCTCCGGGTACTCCGTTTTCCTCCCATACTCCAAATATATACTGGTAGGTGAATTGGCTCTAGTATGTGTAAATCTAAGTTGGGGATCTTAGATTGTATGCTCCTTGAGGGTAATTATTATACAGGATTTATATAGCGCCAACAGTTTGCTCAGCGCTTTACAATATACCAGGAGACAATACAGTTCAATACAACAGGGAAAAGAGGGCCTGATCCTGGGAGCTTACAATCTAGGAATAGGGACTGATAGATGGCTATAGAAGTACCTGTAGGCATCTGGTTTTGACAGTGTAGTTGCTCATAGGCTCTTCGTGACTTTTTTTTTTTTTTTTTTTAGTGAGTGTCCTCTTCAAAATCTTGATGAACCCAGCCTAGCACAACTCAGACTAGCCCCGCCCAACCCTGCCTTACCCCCCCATGACATCACATTCTTTTCATGAATAAGGCCACACATGCACTCCAAGGGGAACCTTTAAGGCTGCATTCTGGCAAAAACTTGGGTAAAAATGCACATGCATTTTCTGGGTGCCTGACTTCCAGCATACATCTGGGAAACCCTGACAGTTGACTCAAATGTACCCAAAAATGCAAATGCAATTTTTTTTTTTTGTAGGTTTTTGCTATGTTTTCCATACATTTTGGTGCAGTCTGGGAAAAATCACCAAAAACAGCATGTAGGACTTTTCATAATGCACCACACCTGTAGCAGTGTTGTAAAGAGTCCCAAAAGGGATTGCATTTTAACTGGTTCCCACACGGCTTATGGCCAAATGGCGGCCAGCAAAAACCTCACAGTTCCGGGTGGCATGTGCGCCTACAGAGACTAGCAGCAGCATGATCTGTCACTGGCCGTGTACCTCGGACACATCCGATGACAGATCTGAGTACCTGCCCTGTTTCTGGTACCATGTGACCTGCTGTGACCAATCACTGCAGGTCACATGACTGTTGTATACAATTGATGGCTTCATTCATGCCATCCATTGTATACTAGTGTGTCTAGCTGAGAATGGTCACAGCGATCACATGCACAAGCTGAGCCAATCACAGCCCAGCTGTGTCACAGCCCAGCTGTGGCCAAATCACAGCTAAGCACAAAAAACCTAAATGAATCGATTTCATTCAGGTAAATGCTTGCTTATAGCAAAGTAATTCTTTGCTATAAGCAAATTGTGTATAAAAAACTATGGTAACATTGTACTACCTTGGTCATAGTGAAATATGAACTTAAAAAAAATAAATTTTTATTTTCATACTGTCACCAGTCAGTGTACTGTATGGGTGACAGTATGTAAAAATGAGTACATTTTTTAATTTTCTGAAAAATGACATACAACTTCAAAAAACTCGCAATGCCTCTTATGAAGTATGTCAGACTGTCTAGTTTGGACCTTGAGAAATTAGATTGGCTATCAGTACTTCTGGATTGATCAATTTTCAGATCTATACCATAGTTTGTGAACTTTCCTACAAACTGGTGAAAATAACCCAAATTAGGAAGTATTTTTTAGACATGTAGTAGAATACATGTTGGCCTAAATTTATGAACAATTTATTTGCAAACTTTTAAAATGGAAACCAACTTTTTCCAAATTTTTTTGTTTAGCAAAAAATAAAAACCCCAGTGTTTGATTAAATACCACCAAAAGAGAGCTCTAGTTGTGTGAAGAATATGATAAAATTTTAGTTTGGGTACAATGTTGTATGACTGCGCAATTGTCATTCAAAGTGAGCGCTGAAAATGCCTGGGCAAGAAGGGGGTAAAAGTGCCCTGTATGGTAGCAGTTAAGCAAGGTAAAAGCTGCATTGACGAAAAGACATCACGATCAATATCCCAACATGCTCGCCACCCACTTTTTTTTTTTTTTTTTTTTTTTGCGGAACTATAGCTAAACAATCCACATGGATACAGCAAAGCGTTAAATGCATAAAAGCATACCAAAATGGCCACCACTCCAAGCTCCATCCACAGTGGTGACATCAGCATGTAAGGCGCTATCCAACGCGTTTCATGCACATCTTCAGGGGCACACTTACTAGTAAGGTTTGTTACCTTGCCTTTTGTGCTAGCGACTACCATATTATCTGTGCTTGCATCATATCTTGTGTTGTATCTAGGATGATGGTTTGAAATCGCATCACAGGTCTCATGTTGTCCGCAATGGAAGCGGTTATATTGGTGTGATTCCAACTCTGTTGGAGTCGCACTGATTTTGAAAGTACTTCATGCACTGCTTTTTACAAGTTCAGGTGTGACTTGTATAGACATCTGTGCATGAAGTTGCAGAGATGTCTCAAGTCGTGCCTGAAGTTTGACTGACATCTGACTTGGAAATTGTGACTTCGCTTGAATTCGCATGATTTCATAGGCTGATTCAGTGAGACCAAAGATCTAGTGCTGGGCAGGGGCAGACTGACCATTCTAGCACTCAGGCACTGCCTGGGGTCAGTAGGGGGCCCCATGAAATGCCCCTGTTTTTATAGGCTTTTTTGAGTGGGCAGGGGCACCATGATCCCCCTATTGCCCAGGGGCCCCATGAGTTCTCAGTCCTCCCCTGGTGCTGGGCTTTCTTCTTAAAAATCCTAACATGCTTTGCTTATTTATCGCAAATGTAAAGCAGAAATGCAAAATGTAAAATAAAAATGTATAAATGTGTATCACTTGATTGACCAAAAACAAATACAGCTTCCCTTTAATTGCCAAATGCCGCACATAACATCTGCCTGACATCAGCTTTGCAGTTCCCGGCTTTTATTTGATTATTAGCACAGGGTTTTATGTTTTTCCTAAATGTTACTTTAATGAAAGGCACTCTGCTGTGTTCCATGCTTCAGCGCGCTCTCAGCCCCTGTAATTAAACCATCCTCTGATATCACACAAATGCATATGGCACGATTAACTTTTTTTTTAAAAGGGACGTCTTCTATTTTTTTTTTTTCTCCATATAAAACTCTAATGGGAGCCACAGAATGCTAATTAGATAGCCTAATTGGGATGTATCGCACTGAGAGGTCTCTGCCAACCACTAGTGGTGGATTGCGCAAATTTTGCTATTTGTTTGTATTTTCATTTTTCTGGCAGGTAATATTTGCACAGGCCAGATGGCCACCATTAGCACATTCATCACTTTGGTTTTTTGCATAAGCGTTATGAGAAGTTTGCAGTCCAACCAGAATCTGCTCAGTCTCACCCAAGTTCGGGGTTACACTGCCTCATGGCTTTAAAACCATGAATTTTGCTTATTCTCACTTTTTGATCTGTTAACCTTTTTGCTGCCAGAGCAGTTTTTGCAATTTTTTTTTTTGGCCAATAAAGCTTTCCCTTAGTGGTATTTAATCATATTTGCTTTTTTTTTTTTTTGCTATAAACAAATGCTGGCAATTTGAATTTTTTTGACTGCTATAAAACACAGTAAACAATTAACTTTATAAATTTAAACCAAAATGTATTTTGTCTTTGCTTAAAAAAATGTGTATAATTCCCAGTACATATACTACCATGTTTAGACGCTAGAACTTTCACGTAAACAAATTTACACATATTGGTTTTTTTTATACTAATGGCAGCAACCAGCAACTTAATGGCACTGCAGCGGGCATTCTGACACTGGGGGGAACTGACTAACTGCCACTGTCATCCACAGTGACACTAATACAGTGATCTGTGCTAATAAGCACTGACACTAGGCAGAAAGTGTCTGGGGCAATCAAAGGGTTAACTGTGTTGTATTTTATTAGGGAGACGTGCTGCTGTGGCTTTCTCGCTGTGCAGGGAAATACACAGCAGCATATGCTTGCTGGCGGGAGACATACCGGTTTATGCTCGGGTCTCTCCCCTGTCAGCTTTGCCTGACAATCGCTGGGTACCAGTGGGGAATATCTGGCCAGGTCCTGGTGACTTCTCCAATTTTTTTCATTGACCTGTCTAGTGTTTCCTGGCCTTCGTTGATGCTGATCACTAATGTATTAACCATTTTCTTTCCGACCAGCCGTTGCATTTAAACGGCCTGGACGGTGGCAGTGCAGGGTCGGGTGGCCGTTATAAACTGCCTCCCCACACCCTGCTTGTGGCGCGCTCCCTGGGAGTGTGCAGCACCGCAATACGGACACAGTGAAACACCGATCGTCGGACGGGGACCTCTGTACGAGGTCCCGATCATGTGATCACTGATTGGCCAATCAGTGATCACATGCAAAGTAGTAAGCAAGATGTCACTTGTGACATTGCTTACTAAGTGTGAAATCTGTGAATGATCAGAGGTCACATGGTACAAGGGCTATTCACAACAGCCTTGTACCAAGTGACAAGCAGTGAGCCAATCACAGCTCACTCAGTACTTCGCAATGAGAACGGAGTCAAGAATGCAGACAGAGAAATGATGACCTTTCTACACCCGATATAGGATGTAAAGCAAATCAGGTGGAAGAAAAAAATCTTCATCACCCCCCCACAAGTAGTAACAAGTGGTCACCATGGAGCACTGTTACTGCTGAGGGAGACGAGTATGTAAAAAAGATAAAAAATAATATAAAAAAATAAAAGTAAAGTTTAAAAATTTTTTAGTAAAAAAAATCCAAATTGGTTCATAACCAAAAGATAACTGAATAAAGTTTGGCCAAAGAATTTAAGATGAAATTTATTTACAAAATTTTATTAAACTTTTTCAAAAATTTTTGGACCTTTTTCATTTACATGGCAAAAAAGAATAAAAATCCCAGCGGTGTAAATATGTACCACCAATATAATGTAAAGCTTTATCTGTGTCAAAAAAATTAAATAATTAATTTGGGTAACAGTGTTGCATGACCGCAGTTTTGTTCATTCAAAGTGTGGTGGTGCTGAAAAATTGCCCTGGTCAGGAAGGACCGTGAAAGGGTGTCCGGTCTGGAAGTGGTTAAACAAACCTGAGGGCCTTCACAACAGCTATATTTATACTGTAATACAAATGGTCAAGAATAAAAAATCAGTATCCCCACAATTTTATTTTAAAAAAACCCCCTGGATGCAAAAAATCTTTTTTTCCCCCCCTGGAAAGCCCAAAATCAAACCCCCCTCGCGTTAAATCTTCAATATTTAAAATTCATCTTTCCATTTAAAATCAATCCCCAAAAATATAACTTTGGATTTTCCCCATGTACCAAAAAAAAAATTTAGTGCATTACCCTTTTAAATTTTTATAAAAACCTAATAAAAGCACGGGTTACACATTGAGTTTTGTTTTTTTTTTTAAAATATCTTTTCCTTTAAAAGGGAACCCAAATTTCAAACAAATCCTAAAAAAGTCGGGCCCGGGAAATTGAACGAAGTATAAGGGGGGGCCCGGGCATGCGGGGCGTGCAGCGAGGCAGAGGAATTTTGGGGTGGAGTATAGGAAGGGAAAAGGGGTGGGGGGTTTGGGGTTTAAATTAAATTGGGATTGGTGTGGGCCCGGCATTGTGGGGTTGTGGGTAATTTAAATTTTGGGTCATTTGTTTTGGTTGTTTGGTGTTGGGTGTGTTTTGTTTTTTTCGGGTGTTGTTTTATTAGGGGCGGGGGGTTTTCATTGATTTTAAAAATTAAGCCGATTTGGGTGAGGGGAAATTTAAGGGTTTCCCTTCAGAGACGGGGAAACCCGGGGGGGTTTAATGTACTAAGATATTTTTGTTGAGTTATTTTTAAATAAATGGGCTTGGGGGTTTTTTTCCCCAAAAAAAGTGGTTGCGTGTTTATTTAGGGGGGAGGTTTTTGAAAGGGGTGGTGTTTTAAAAGGGGGGGTTAGGGTAAGTATTAGCCTGGGGGAATTTAATTTAAACGGGTATGCTAATTTTCCCTTTTAAAAAAAGAAAACAAGTTTAGTACCCTTTGGGACATGTGATGTGCCCCCCTTCCAACCCATAGTTTTTTTTTAAACTACTCACTGCACCTTACCAGATTTAAATGTTTAAATTGAAATTAAAGGGGAAAAAATTTACTCCTTTTTATTTGGCACTAAATCCAGTCCCCAAACACATGAAGGGCCCATATTTCTTTAAAAAAGGGGGGTTAAACTTTTATTAATGTGCTTAAAAGGGAAAACCCTTTTAAAACGCTCTCAGTGAAAAGTATTTTGGCCACCAATACGGGCAGGGGGTTTCAGACTTCACAAGAGGGGCCAAACTCCACTATTTTCTGGTTTAACCCAGGGTTTTGTTTGTAAACGCCCCTTGACACTTTTCGTTCTTCCATCTTCAAAAGGGGTTGTTTGTCAGTCTCCCAGTTTGGTTTTCACCTATGAACTGAGCCCCTTTTTGGGTTTGGCTCCTGAAAGGGAAGCTTTAAAACCCAAAGTGGGGGATGGTAATACTGGCGTGACCCCTTTAGCGTTTTTTTTTTTTTTTTCAGGTTTTTGATTTTGGGGAAAGGGGACAGGGGGCCCCGGGATCCCCTATTCCCCAGGGGCCCCGCATGAGTTTTTCAGTCCCCCCCGGGGTTCCCCGAAGTGGAAAAAACCGTTTTCAAGTGTGTGAACAAAAAAACCCGGGTTAGTAGGGGGAAACGGCCTTCTTGGGAGAGGTTCTGTTTACCCTATGTGCATTGGAAAACTTTTTTTCACTGAGGTGCGTTTTTTAAAAAGGTTTTCTTGTCACATTTTTCTAAAAGTTGACCCCATTTATGTTTAAACTACACTATAGGGGTCTCTTTTAAACTGAATGAACCCTTAATTTGATTAAAGGGACTGGATCAGAAACCGGAAAAAAATTAAATTTGTTGGGTTTAAAGCCCAGGGGTTTGGAATTTTGGGGGGAAGGGGGTATTTTCTTTTCCATAGTAAAGAGGGGACCCATTGATCACATGCCAAAAAAGAAAATTAAATTTGTTTCCCCCAGGGGTATTCTTTGAGGAAGAAAAATTCATTTTTTAAGGACCCGGGTTTTTGAGTGGATTTATGGAGGAATGAGTTTTTAAAGCTTCCCAAAGTTATTTTGGGTTTAAAGGGGTTAAATTTTCGCCACATAGAAGTGGGAAAATTGGGTGAAAATTTTGGACACAAATACACATTGAATTTTATTTTGATGTTTATTCTTTAATAAGGCATATATAGTTTAAGGTACCCGTGGATTTTTTAAGTGTTTTTTTGGAGTGGATTAAGGGGAAAAGATAAATTTTTGGGAAGATTCAGTTGTGAGAGGGTTTATTTGAATACAATTTGAAAAACCCACTTTTCAAAATTTGTGAAAAATGTTTGAACCCTTTATAATTTTCCTTCCACTTTTACAATTATGTGCCCAAATTTGTTAGTCTGTCAGGTTTCAACCCAAAAATGTTAAAAAAAGGGGACTATGTGGGGAAAAATTTTAAGGGGTGTGAATACTTTTTTTTAAAAAGTGCGACATGTTGGATTTTTCTGGACTGAAACTTTAGGCAGCCCTTTTTTCCACCTCCCATTTCAGCCCTTGGGATATAAATGGCCGGATGGTGGCAGTTTTCAGGGGGGGGGTGGCCCGTTTATAAAAAATGCCTCCCCGCACCCTGGGTGGTGCGCACTTCCCCGGGGGGCGCGCAGCCCGGGTTTTTTAAAATTTTTGTTTTTTTTTTTTTTTTTTTTTCCCTTTTTGGGAATTTTTACCCCGTGGAACACCCATATACGGGACCTCTGTTTTACAAGTTCCGATCACATGTTCACTGGCCAATCGGTGATCACATTTCAGAGTATTTTGGGGACCCTTTTCATACGACTTTTCTTTCTAAGTGTGGGAAAACTTTTGAATGATTGGGGTCACCCTTGGTTTCAAGGCTATTCACAAAGCCCTTGTAACATGGAAAAAAGCTTTTGGAAACCCAAACACAGCTCACACAGTAGTTCTCAAAGGCTGCAAGAATGCAGCCCGAGGGAAATGATTGCTTTTATGGGGCCTTTTTAAACCCAAATTTGGGGTTAAAAAAAAAAAATCTTCTTTACCCCCCCAAGTAATAGTGTCACCAAAGGTGACAATGTACTGCTAGGGTAAAAAAATTTTATAGAAAAAATTTAATATGAATGTAAACATTAAAATTTTTGGTTTTATTTTTTTTAGGCTTTTTTTTTTTTATTAAAAAGAACAGAATACATTTTGGCCAAGATTTATGATGAAATATTTTTTGAAATGTTTTAAAAATTTTTAAAGTGTTTAACATTTTGCTTTTTTTAAAAGCAAAAAAAAATCCCAGTGGGGAATAAATGCCACCAAAATAAGGGTTTGTTTTCCCCTGCTAAATTTTTTAAGGGTACAGTGGTTTCTTTACAGCACAATTTCCATTCCCAAAATGTGGGTAGCACTGAAAACTTTAAAAATTTGGGCCCGGAGAGGAAGGGGGGGTGAAAGTGGACTTGAAGTTGTTCAAAAGTAAAACCCTTTTTTTTAAATTTCCGAAATTTGGGTTTCCTTTTAAAAATGGATTTTAAAACTACTCTTTTTCTGCAAGTTGGTTTTGTGAGACCTTTTTGCTCTTCTTGAAAAGCTTTTCCCCTTTTCAGCTCAGTAAGAAAAGTTACGTGGGTGGAATCCATGTTTCCCCCCAACAAAATTTTTGAGTCATTTGCTGATAAACACATTTCCAAATTTTTTTAGGGGTGTTTTAAAATTTTTGCTGTGCCCGGAAAAAGGGGGGAAAACATTAACCCCATTTTTTTTTTTTCCCCCCTTTGGTTTCCACATTTTTTAGAAATGGCAGATGTCAGCAAGAATGCCCCTGGGCTGCCCTTGGTCTTAAGCGAGGGGGGAAAACAAAGTTGATTTTTTAAAAAAAGATTTTCAGGGGTAAAATGTGGGGGATGGGTTTTTCTTTTATTAAAAAAAAAAAAATGGGGAAAAAAACAGGTTTATGGTGGGAAAAACCCTTTTTGAGGTTTGTAACATCCCCGGGAGGATTAGCTTCTAAGGGGAAAATTTTTTCATTTTGAAAATCCCAAATTGGGAAAGGTTAAAATTAGATGACAAAAAATAACCCAATTTGGCTGTCGCCATTGCACCTAATTCCTTGGTACCCTTTCCCCGATTTTTTTTTTTTGTGTTCTTGGGGGGCCCCTTTAAAAAACTTTAAACTGTTTTTCCTATTGCTTTGTTAAGCTGTGAAATTTAACCATTCGTGTTGGGGTCTTTAGTATCTCGCTTTTATTTTAGCCTCCAATTTTTTTTCATGTTCAGTTTCTGACAGTTTTCTTAATTATGTCTGCCCGTTTTCTGTCCATCCCCTTTTCGGTCCCCCTTTGACATATCCCGTTTGTTTTGCTGTCTGAGACCCAATGTTCACTTAATTTTTTTGTGCGCCCTTTGGGTTGAAGGCCCATTGAGGCCCCCCCTTTTCCTGTATCAAGGGATGCAGGGTTTTTCCATCTCTTTGCTTTTTAAACTGCACTCCCCTTTGGGCCCCTCTTGTGCCTTTTTTTGCACTCTGACCCTTTCCCTTACACTAGCAATTTTCTAAACCCCTCTTGCAAAAACTCGCCCCTTTTATCATTTGTTGTGTTAGGGTTTAATTAAAAACCTTTTACCCCCGGGGCCCCCACCCAAAAGTGCAGTCTTTCCCGGGTTGGGCCTAGACCCAAGGGGGGGGCCCCGCACCTTTGCGGTTTTAGGAAGGGAAAAAAAACACGTTGGTGAGAGCCGCCTCGTGCTGGGCCCCCACAAAGTCTGGGTATCCCGAAAAAAAAAAGGTCTCGGTCTGTCTTTCGATCGTGACCTTTCCCGATCATGTGACCCGGGGTGAAGTCAAAAGGGGAAAATTTATTTCCCCAAACCCCCCCCCTGCCCCGGCTTTTTTGAAAATTTTTAAAGCTGGGAGGGGGGTGGAGGAAGGGGTTTTTTTTTATGTGCAAACCATTCAATGTTGGAGGGCCCCACGTTGGGGCCCCCCATATCAAGGGGGAAATTGGGCAGCCATGCCCCGTCTCTCTTCCCCCTGCCATTGTCTTTTGCGTTGATTTTAAAAGGGTTTAAATTTACCCTTTTTGGAAAAAATGAAAAAAGCTTTCACTGGTGTTTAGGGTGGGGACATGCTGCACCGGGGTTTAAAGGGTGGGAAGGCATGCTACCCCGGGGGGTTTAGGGGGGGGACTTTTCTGCACCCGGGGTTTAGGGTGGGACATGCTGCCCCGGGTGTTTAGGGTGGGACAGCTGCCAGGGGGTTTAGGGTTTGGGGCATGCTGCACCGGGGTTTTTTTGGGTTTGGGGGGATGCTGCACCGGTTTTTTGGGGTGGGACATGGGTTTCACCCGGTTTTTTAGGGTGGGACCCTGCTGCCCCCGGGGGTTTTTTTTTGGGTCATGCTGCAAACCCGGGGGTTTTGGGGGGGGACAGGGTGCACCCGGGGGGTTTTTGGGGTGGGACAGGGTTGCAAACCCGGGGTTTTTTGGTGGGGGCATTTCCTTTCCCCCGGTGTTTAGGGGTGGGGGCATGCTGGGAACCCCGGGGTTTTAGGGTTGGGGAATTTCTGCCCCCGGTGTTTAGGGTGGGGAAAATGCTGCACCGGTGTTTTGGGTTGGGGCATGCTTTCACCCGGGGTTTAGGGTGGGGGCTTTTCTGCACCCGGGTTTTTTAGGGTGGGGGCCGGTGCACCCGGGGGTTTAGGGTTTGGGGGGCATGCTGCACCGGTTTGTTTAGGGTGGGGGCATGCCCGCCCGGTTTTTTGGGTTTGGGGCATGCGCACCGGTGTTTTTTAGGGTTGGGGCCCTGCTGGCCCCCGGTGTTTTGGGTTGGGACAGCTGGGGCACGGTTTTTTTTTTAGGGGGTTTTGGGCATGCTTTCCCGGTGTTTAGGGGGGGGGGGACATGCTGCAAATTTTTTTTAGGGTGGGGACTGCTGCACCCCGGGGTTTTTGGGTTTTGGGGCTGCTGCACCCGGTTTTTTTTGGGTGGGACATGCTTTCACCGGTGTTTTTGAAAATGCAAAGACTTTGCTTTCTGGGCCCGTGCTTTTGGTTTTATTAACTTAGATTCTGAGGGTTTAAAAGTCTTTCAAGTATCATCTGTCACTTTCCACACACTTGAGTTTTATTGGGCCCGTAGGGGTGCTGATGAGCATTACTCCATTGGGCATGTTTTCTGGCTTTCAAATTGAATGGCCATACAGAGGTACTGGCAGAAGACAGGTCTGCAGGAGCCCACATTGTGCCCATATCACTAACCCCTGTTGCAAAATGAATTACCCAAATCTCTCTCCACCTATAATGTTGGGAATGTATCCTCCACTCCTTTTAATAAAAGGATCCTGCATGAAAGGCTAGGATTGCCAAAGTGTGCTGCGGCCTATAGCCAGTGGCGGCGGGGGTAAAGGTTGCCCCTCGGGTGGACACCATATGGCATCCTTTCAGGCTGGCCTCCCTGCAGGGCGGTCTGCAGCACGATCTGTCCCCGGCTATGTCCCCTTGGCATGGGGGACCGATCTGTGTACCCCCCCCCGTTGCCAGACCATGGCCCCTGCTGTACCAATCACAGCGGGGTCAATGACAGTTGTATACAAAAAAAAACTAACACTTCCCCAAAGTAGTACGGTGTTACTATGGAAAAACATTATACTATTTGGACATGTGAAATATAAAAAAAAATCTTAGAGGTAATTAAAACAAACTAACTTTTTAAAATTAAAATTTTTTTGTACTGTCACCATGTCTCGCACTGCCATACCGTTATATGATGCTATACTGCATGGGACGGTATGTAAAAAAAAAAATGTAAAGTTCATTTTCTAAAGTTTAGACAATTTACAAACTTTAAAAACACCCCTGCCTTTATGAAATACATTGGATGCTACTTTGTAAAAGGTCTTTGGGGGAATCGACTGTTCTGACATTCTTGGACCTCAAGAAATTGGGTTTGGGTGTCAGTAAGTCGGAAATCAATTTTTTAGATAATCCCTAGTTTGGTGAAAAAAAACTCAAACTGATTTAGTTGAGGAAAGTTAGAGTTTTTTTAAAGTCAGTAGTAACATTTTTGGACAAATTTTTAAAAAACCCTTTTTTGCAAAACTTTTTTTAAAAAAATTTTTTTTTTTTTTCCAAAATTTTGGTTTTTTTTGTTTGCAAAAAAATAAAACCCAGTGGGGATTTAAAACCACCCAAAAAGCTCTAGTTGTGTGAAGAAAAAAGATAAAATTTTAGTTTGGGGACAGTTTTTATGAGTGCAATTGTCATTTAAAGTGTCAGAGCGCTGAAAAAAAGGCCCGGGCAGGAAGGGGGTAAAAGTGTCGGTATTGAAATTTGGGTTAATTCAAGGCTTCAATCAAAGTTAGCTTTGGGAAAGGAATGAATTTAATTTTGCGTTACCTAAAAATTTTTAAAGGTATTTTGGGTTTTAAAAGCTTGGGTTAACATTTCCAATTTTTTTTTTAAAATTTAAAAATTTAAGTTTATCTGTACATGAATAGTCCATAAGAAATTTACAGTAAAAAACCTAAGGGTTTTCGCAAAGTAGAACTAAATTTTTTGGGTTTTTTTTTTTTTTTTTTTTTTTTTTTTTTTTTTTTTGGGTTCTTTTATACTTGTGTTTTGAGGGCGGGTGATAAACCCTTTTTTACCCCCCCAACCCCTT
>CATNWA010003562.1:0-18925 GCA_951230385.1 Staurois parvus | reverse complement strand
TCTGTGTCCCTGAGTAATGGTTCTCTGTCCCTAAGTAACTTTTCTCTGTCCCCAATTATCGTTTCTGTGGCCCTAACTCTGTCCCTGTCCCTAGTACAGAGCGGTCTGCCTCTGTTCAATAACTGCAGGCAAATGAAGAATTCCAAAATGGCCGCTATTTATAGCTCGACCATTACACAGTGCTGGCTGGCTGGCTGCTGATAGGCTGATGCGATCACATGTAGTTGAGGAATGCATTATGGGTCAGCGCGCCTTGTCTGCGCGCCTTCCCAGACATCCCCGCTCCGTCGCCGCACATGTCAGCCGCCATTTTCTGAAAAATTTCGATTCGCTTAGCGTCCGAATTAGGCTATTTTTCGGATTCGGCACGAATCGAAATTTTTCCGATATTCGACTCGAATTCCACTTCGGATACTTCGATTCGCTCATCTCTATTAGTAGCCTTAGAAAAATCAATATTGCAGGCGGGAATCTATGCAACATTGAAAAGTATAGCCACAGGAAGGAGCCCTGGACCAGATGGATATATATTGAGATACTATAGGAAATTTTAAAAGACAACTTGTTCCTAAAATGTGTATGTATATGAATGCATTAGGAGAGGGGATGGAAATTATGGAGGCGTCACTGCAGGCATTATATTACAATCATACCAAAAGATTGGAAAGATTTGTTCCAATGTGCTAGTTATAGACCTATATCACTATTAAATATAGATACAAAATTATATGCAAAGGTTCTAGCAAATAGGATGAAAGAGTCAATGTTGGATTGGATACATTTAGACCAGGTGGGATTTATCCCAGGTAGGGAGGGAAGGGACAATGGATTAAGATCATTACTCCTGCAAAAGAGTAAGAGACAGAAGTATACAGAGTTGATCCTATCGATAGATGCCGAAAAAGCTTTCCTCAGGGTAGACTTGGGATTTTTGATCAACACATTGGAAGCATTCGGAATCGGACCCAAAATGGTACAGTGGATAAAAAATCTATATAGTTTTCCATCAGCAGCAGTGAAAATTAATGGCTTATTGTCACAGTTCTTCAAAATGTACAACGGAACAAGGCAGGGATGACTACTTTCTTCCCTGCTTTTCGTTATATCTCTGGAGCCGTTATTAGCAACTGTACACAGGAACATAGATATGAAGGGAATTTCGATAGGAGATGTGGAAAACAAGGTCGGTGCATATGCAGATGATATCTTATTTTATATCGTATACCCTAAAGTAACATTACCCAACTTAATGAAAATTTTAAAATATTATGGAGAGTTATCAAATTTGAAAATGAACCCTTCAAAGTCAGAGATACTAAATATTAATATTCTGAAGATAGAGAAGCAGATCTTACAGAAAGCTTTTCCCTTCATATGGAGGGAAAAAGAATTAAGTTATTTAGGAGTGAGGTTAACCCCTTCTTTAAAGAATTTATATCAGATAAATTATATCCCATTAATAAATGAGATAAAGAATGAACTGTGAAAAAGTTTCATAGGATTACTTTCTTGGATTGGTCGTATAAAAATGGTAAAGATGGTGATAGTACCAAAGATTCTGTATAAACTTCCTATGCTCCCGATATAACTACCGGGCACATTTTTTTGAGACTATAAAAAAAAAAAGACGATACTCAGATATATATGAGAAAAAGCCAAGAGTTAATTGTGAGGCACTGTGTAAGGATAAAATTAATGGGGGTTTAAATATATATTTTAGGAGATATTGTTCTGTGTTGATTTCACGAATAGCAGATTGGATATATAATTCAAGGGGGAAAAGTTAGGTAAAGATGGAAAGTACACTAAGTGAGTCACGATTAGATAGGATTATTTGGCTTTCACAACAGTTTCAGACTTTTTCTGAAAATACAAGCACTTTAATACAGAATGTAATTATGATATAGGATATAATTCATAGGCAAATGGGGTGGGAGTATAATTCACTGTTAATACCATTGGTGTCAGGGGCGGACTGACCATTCGGGCACCTGGGCACTGCCCGAGGGCCCAGGGTCAGTAGGGGGCCCCATGAAATGCCCCTGGTACCTTTTTATAGGCTTTTTGGGTGTGCTTTGAGTGTGGGCAAGGACACAGTGGCCCCATGATCCCCTATTGCCCAGGGGCCCCATGAGTTGTCAGTTCGCCCCTGGTTGGTGGGAATGAATTTTTCCCACCAGGGAAAGAGAATATTTCAGGTAAATGGATAAAAGATAGAAATACAAGTTTAAAAGATAAAACTGAAAAAGGGAAATTATGTTCTATTTTAGATTTTAAAAATAAAAAGGTAATATTTTTACGTTTTAGATGAATGGCGTTATTGTCAATTAAGACATTTTGTTGTAGCGCTCCCGCAGCCACTTAGGGCAATTAGTAGAAATTAATTATAAATGTTTAGTAAGACGGTATATTACACCTAGTTTGGCACATAAGCAATGATCAGAGTTCACCTTTATGCTGGAGGGGGTATGGGATGAAAGGAACAATGGCACATATGTGGTGGGAGTGTCCCAAAATACAGGAGTTTTGGCAAGGAATAATACAACAAATACAGGAGATAATGAGGATTAGTATATTGAAAGAACTTTGGGTCTGTTTATTTCACAATTCTGAGTTCACAGTGAAACAATATAAGAACATGATGATATTTCACTTAATAAATGCAGCTAAAGGACTGATCCCTAGATTCTGGTAGGCACGGGAAACCCCAAAAATAAATGATTGGATAAATAGAGTGGAGTATATATACAGGATGGAGGAACTATACCATATTGGAGAGGATAAAATCAAAAAATGTAAAATCACATGGGAAAGATGGCGGGACTTTAAAACATCAAAGAGATATCTAGAATTGGTTGGAATATAAAAGATGGGAAGGGATAAGGAAAGGGATGACTGTCTTTTGTAGGAAGGAAAGAACTAAGAAGAAGGAAAGGTGAGGCGTGAAGATAGAAAAAAGGAGGAACAAGACTAAAAAGGAAAATAGGAGAAACGGGAGGTAATTGGTGGTGGTGGGGGGGGGTGGGGGGGGGGGGGGGGGGGGGGGGGGTAGGAGGAGGGGAAGGGAAGGGAGTATATTATTATTATATAAAACTTTGTTATAGAAAATGTTGATTTTAACATTTGGAATAATTGTTGGATTTATAAAGTTACCGTAATAAAAAATATCATTTAAAGAAATAAAAAATTAATTAACGCTCAAGTGCTTAATGCTACTAGCTTTACTACGTGTTTAGACATGTCAACACGTGTTTACAGGTGTAAATCATTTTTTTTGTTCTAAACACCCCTGCCTCTAAACTCTAAAGGGGCCTTTAGAGGCAGAACCAAAAAACCGCAAGACGCCCTAAGAGCAGCATCAACAACATTCAGTGTGTATGAGGTGTTATATTTGAGAGCCTGCACATTGGAGCATATACAGTATAGCAGAGGTTAAATAAGGGAATGTATGCCTTGGGGCAGCATCAAAGACGCAGGGACACATTAGAAGGCGTCCTAGGTAATCCAGGTGTGGGGGGCTTAGAAACTCCCAAAGCTGATACAGTCCATGAGGGAAGGGGGGCCTTGAAAGCACCTCAATTTATTGAAGTAAAGTGCACTTGGAAAGGCTTTGCACAGCAAAAATAAAAATTTTCCCCAGCACACTTAACAGCTAGCCTGCAAAAAACAAAACAAAAACAAAAATGGCAGTGACTGCCAGATTGCACTAAAATTTATTTTGCCTTCCCTGGGTTTCTTTTCATCTATCCTCTTCCATTCTGCAGCAATCAATGCAGAGAAGCTGACTGTAAAATGTGGGTCTGTCTCTATTTCCTGTTGAGGAGACTGCTGATCCCTGCTGCTTGGTCTCCGTATGGCACACAAACCAATCACTTCACCGCCCACTAGTAGTTCTACTTCATGGTGCCATCACATCAGCCCTGCCTAAAGTAGAAGTGTTGTATGCTCCTACCTCTACCTACCCAGTTCTGTGCCATTCTGCCTCTATCTGCAAACCCAATCCTTCTAGTTGCCAAGGAGCTACGGATTCTATCATATAAATTAATGCTTGGGTACGATGGCTTTTGTTCATGCCAAAACTGCTTCTCCCCTGATAGATATCAATGGGAACACAAAATCTGTTTGAAGCAGGTTGATTCAACTTAGGAGGAGGTTATGTGCAGATCAGCTGCAGGTCAAATGCTTTTGTGGAGTTGCTCATAATAATCCCAGAAGTGTCTGAAACTGATCTCAAATGCAAGTGAAACGCACCTTGAAGTACGCTTAGAGCTATTGGAGTTCAGCTTCAGCGCTTCAGACAGTGTCTTTTTATCTCTCAGAGACACTGGTGGTGAGATACAGTGTCTTCTTTTGATATAAGGTCTGGCATCTGCTGTGACTGTTAGGGCTGGTTCACACTTGACTGTTTTACGAACGCTTGCCAAACGCCCCTATAGCCTTTGGCAAGCGTTGGTTCGGCATTTGCGGAGCGTTTGTTAACGCTCGGCAAACGCTCCGCAAACCTCCGCAAACGCCGCATGCGCGGTTTAGCGGCGTTTGCTAGGTGTTTGCCAAGCGTTAAAAAACGCCCCACAAACGCCTATAATGAAGTTTGAATGGTGCTACCGCTCCACAAACGCCCCACAACCGTGCCGCAAACGCCGGCTGGGCGTTTGTGCAGCGGCACCATAGACTAGAATAGGAGGCTTCAATGCCTCCTGACTTGACCAGAGGCGTCCGTTTTGCCGCAACGCTAACGCTCCCGTTAGAACAGCACCGTGTGCTGCAATGTGCAGAATTGTCCGAGGCATTTGGGAAGCAGTAAAAACGCTTCCCAAACGCCTCTCTGCCACCTGCAGACAACGCTAGTCAACTCTCTCTGCTAGATTTTTTAATTTATTTTATACTATGTAACAGCAGGGGTGGGAATGCACAAACAATGTCAAGAAACATTATGAGGAGCCAAAAAAGGAGATCCCATGACTGGAGTCGCCAATACACATAGGAAGCCAATGGGTGACTGACCACATTAGGTCTAACATGTAAATGAAATATCAGTTTCAAGTGAAATTACTCTTTAACACATATGCAAAACAAAAAACCTTACAGTGATAATAAATCTTCAGTTTTGTAAGCACTTTCAGATTGAATCACTTACTATGTATGCAGCATCTTCATCTTATATTCCTTGTCAATGTTTCTGCTTAAGATGGAGCCATGACTACTGCTCCAGGTTTCCTGTTTCAGGGTGGCTCCTTTCCCTTGCAGCATCACTTACAACCACACTTGAATGCATGAACTAGAGTTGTGACTCTCTACACTGTGCGCATTAAAGTTCAACTTTTGACCAAAAATAATAAATGCATATTTTTTTTTTCCATGAAATTATTTTTGATTACAGGAGCCTGTAAAGCATTGTGCCTGGTGCCATGCATGTCTCCTGCAGATCTGTCAGTATATCTGCTTACCCATATGGGATATATGTGCAAGCAGGTATACTGACAGGAAGAATCAATTAACTACCATGGCGTTCCACAGTGCCTTAGTAGTTCACCGAAACCTACACGCCGGTCATGCTGACTTAAAAAACTGACAGCTAGTACAGGGGTCTTCTCCCTGTACTGCTGCCATGGGGGAGGGGGGACGGGACAGCAAATTGGGAAGCAGCTGCAGCATTGGGAACATGTTACATGTTCCACCCTATAAAGCGGTGAACTTATCCTTTAATATAAATGCATAGCCCTGCAGCCTAGGATAGCAAAGCTACTCCCCCCATTCAACATAACGTACTGATTGGATCCTGCCCTGTCCAAGTCTTTCCTGTAAAGACTGGAAGTTCAGGGAAGCAACACTGAGAGAACAGGAGCCAGCAGCATTGAAAGTTGTTATCTTCAAGTTCTGAGGTAGGCATTTCAACAAATTGTGTTAAGTTAAAAAGCACAGAGGGTTTAAAACTACTGTGGAGTAAAGTGAAAGTCCAGTCAGATACTACCTAAACCTGCTCTTACCCCCATTTTAAGCCTATTCTAACTACCCTGTAATGGAAAGATGTCTATGCTTACCTATTCTGAGAGCGCTTTGGACCAGTCACATGATTGGATTCCAGTGTCGGCTTCAGTGTAAAGGAGGGACAGTCGACAACGGATGCCCCATAGTAAGCCTATGTGTAAGCAGGTGCAGTCTCTACTTCCCACTGTAGGTGGCCCTCAACTGAAGCGGTAATGCAGCAGGGGAAGGAAGTCATGAAGAACTTGGTTCCTCTATGATTTCCTGTGGTCACTAGGGAGATAGCTGTCTGATTGGACTCTGGCGCCCCACATGACTTCGGCAGCCATCTTGGGTCAGGGCAGAATCTATTTAAGAGTGGTTGGCGATATGGACAGGTTCCCTGTATGGCAGGGGAAGCAAACAGTAGTAGGAAGAGGTTCAAGAGGAGTAGGGAATGTGCATGGACCACACTATATCCACTCAGGAAACCTCCAATTTGGGTGCAGATCAGCCAGGCCGCATTCCTGTTCCTCGTTGCAGAAGCTGTTGGCTTCATCTCAGTATACACTCCTCTGCTACAGTAAATGGCTTCGGTTGTGCCTACCCACCGGGCCTGGTTGTGCATTGTTGGTACTGTTTGGCTACATTATTCAATCTCATCCCAGCCTCTGCGTGTTCTCTGCTCGCTGACACACCATGCTGCACTCTACCCACATTTGGGTGATGTAAATCGATGGACTGAATTTGAGTTGGGATACATATATATTCATCCCAGTTCTTTGATTTGGTCTATGAGCACATCAGGTTATTGTGTTCCTGTCCATCCTATCTTGGCACCTATACTTTCTACTCTACAAATATGGTGCACGTTTGTATGGAAATACTCACTAATTTCTCTGTGCTCCCCATTGAAAACTGTTTTATATAACCTATCTTGGACAGTTTGTAGAGAACTCATATGTACCCTTGTGCCAGGGCCACTGTCTTCCAGTTGAAACACTTGGTAAACCCAGTAACTAATAAGTAACTAATAAGCTATGTTCTTTCCAAGAACTTCAATCTGCCAAAGACACTATACCCAATTCCTTGTTTTACTCTTATCTACAATTCAGACACTATTTCTCCACCTTGGTGCCCACTTTAGCTATTGCACACCCTACTAATTTTGAGCGTATTTGCCTCCTGGGTTCTTCTCAATTAAAACTCATCCCGTCTGAGAACTTGATTAAATGGGAGCGTGACATTCAATGCAACATTTCACTGCGTGATTGTCACAAAATTTGGGTTACAGTGGCTCGGTCTTCAATGTGTGTTACATATAAGGTAAATATTTATAAATGTACCAAAAGTCCCCCCAGTGGGACTTTATTGCAGCTATAAAATATTACACCTATATCCAAGAGAACATTTTTGTAAAAGAATTATCAGTTACATACACATATTTTGTATAAAATACATACATTTTAAAAGAACATCGCTTAAAAGTTAATATACCAAAAATAAACAATTTGTCAATAGAATTTTGTGTCAGAACATTGCTCTGACATATGTTTTTGTAAGTATTATCCCTGGTTATGAGACGAAATTCTATTGACCAATTGTTTATTTTTGGTATATTCACTTTTTATTGGTTACATGTTTACTAGAAATGTTCCCTGTTTTCATAACCCCTGAAGAAGATCAAACATGTGGAATGATCGAAACACGTCGAGGTAATTTTCTCTTCCTTCTTGAGTGGTCTTTTACCTTGTAAAGAAAGTTCTCTTGTAAGAATATTGTTGGAGCGATGCTCTTTTAAAATGTATGTATTTTATACAATATATGTGTATGTAATAAAGCTGATAATTCTTTTACAAAAATGTTCTCCTGGATATACGTGTAATATCTTATTGCTGCAATAAAGTCCCACTGGGGGGGGGGTCTTTTGGTACATGCACTCATTTAGGGAAGAGCAGCCAGATACTCAACCTTTTGGTTATAATATTTACAAATGTATGATGTACTGATATTAAACTCCTGATATCTTTTTTTTTGTTTACAAACGATTTTATTGTACATAAGTAGGCAGTAAAACAACAGCACATTTTAAAGTGATATTGTCAGCAAAAACAAGGCACTTTTGAAAAGTACAATACATAAAAATATATTAACATAACAAAGAAGAGAAAAGAAAAGAGGAAGTTACAAGTGCATGAAATACGTAGACGATAGAATAGGTTGAGTGATACATCTGTCAACAGTATATGTCAGCCAACTTGTACTGGGGATATTATTAAGCATGCAATAAATGTCTACAATCTCTCCATGACTCCAATTTTTTATCGTATAAGTGCATCTTATCCAGTAGGGTATAATGAATACGTTCCATAAGCATTACAGCGTCAATTCTGTGTAAAACGGAGTCCAAGGGTACAACATTGGACCTCCAATGTAGGGCAATAGACCATAAAGTGGCAATACATAATGTATGTATCAATCTCAGATTGGCATCAGAGACCCCTGGGATATGGGCCCCCAATAAACAGGTCTGCATGGACAATCGTATCGGGGTACCCGACAGTGAGGCAGCCACCTCAGAAATCCTACGCCAGATCAAAGATATGGTCGGGCAATCCCAAAATATATGAACCAAAGTACCTGTGCAGTCACAACCCCGAAAACATAGAGGGGACGTTTGAGGAAACAATACATGTAGTCTTGACGGGGTATAATACCATCTGGTTAGAACTTTAAGGGCCGTCTCACGAACCGAAAGAGATCTAGAGCTCTTGCATATATTATCCACCATGGAATCCCAATCCTCATCTGAAAAAGTGATGCCACAATCCTCCTCCATTTTCGTCTGTATAAAGGGGGAGCATGAAAAAGACAGATCAAAAATTGGTGATAAAGATCTAAGATAAGACCCCTACCCCTGGGAGAGTCACGGCTAATACGTTCAAAAAAGGAAATCGGAGAGGATGGGGTAAGGCCAAAGTGCGCATTAAAAAAGTGCCTAATCTGTCTATAACGAAGGTACTCACGTAGAGGAACATCAAATAGCACGCGCAGCATATCAAAGGTAATGTAAGATCCTCCTCTTTGGAAATCAGATAATCTGATAAAAGATCGATCATACCACCAACGAAACATGTGAGGGGAAGAAAAGGCTACAACAAAAGTAGGATCACCAAAAAATGACACACCTGGGGGAACAGGAGAGACTAAACTCAATTTAGATTTGTGTTTGGACCAAAGTGTCAGCGAGTGGGACACTATGGAGTTATGAAAAATAAGCGATCGGGGGGAAATGTTAGACCATAAAATTCCCGGTAAATAAAAAGGACGTATTGACTGAGACTCAAACTTGATCCATGGGATTTGAGAGTTAATAGTAGCCCATTGTGATAGTTGCGCAAAACGAGCCGAGAGGTAATATAGCCAAAAATTAGGAAGACCTAGGCCTCCCGTCCGTTGTGAGCGATACAAAATGGATGAGGCAAAACGTGGATGCTTATTTCCCCAAATAAAATTGTTAATAGTCAGCTGAAAGTGATCCAAAAACGTTTTTGAGACTGGAACTGGAAGTGCTCTAAAAAGATAAAGCAGTTTGGGCAAAATATTCATTTTAACCGCCGTGACTCTACCCAGAAAGGAGACATGATAAACGTGCCAGATCTTCAGTAGAGTAGAGAGACGCGATACACATGGTGGATAATTAGCTGCAAATATATCTGCGTATCGGGGAGTGAGATTAATCCCCAGATAGGATATCTTGTCCTTGACCCAGCGAAATGGGAAAGAACTACGGAGAGATGCACTTAGGGAGTCAGGAACATTAACAGGCATAATCACAGATTTGGTAAAATTAACGGTGAGACCTGACACTTTGGCAAAATCGTTCAGTACAGCACACAAGTTAGGTAAAGAAGTCAAAGGGTTAGTAATAAAAAGCATAACATCATCAGCATACATGCTCAGCTTAAAATGTGAAACTAATAATGAATAGCCAGAAATATCCGAATGTGATTTAATCGCCAATGCCAAAGGTTCCAACACCAGCGCAAACAAAAGGGGGGAAAGAGGACAGCCCTGGCGGGTACCTCTACCCAATGTAAAGAAGTCAGAGTTACAGCCGGGAAGCCTAATTCTTGTTTTAGGAGAGTCGTATAGGGCGTGTATGCCTGCCAAAAAACCGTCACTGAAGCCCATTTTCGGTAACAAGGAGAACAAGTAGGGCCAAAGAACACTGTCAAAGGCCTTGTTTATATCCAAACTCATCAACAGAACCTCTTTGGAATGTAAATTGGCGTCTTGAATAACATTTAGAGTGAGACGAATGTTATCAGTAATAAATCTGTCGGGAATAAAACCCGACTGGTCTGGAGAAACCAAAGAGGAGATGATAGGGGCCAACCGGTCTGCCATAATACAGCTAAATATTTTTAGATCGTTATTCATGACCGAAATTGGTCTATAGTTTTGTGGCAAACAGTGGTCTTTCTGTGGCTTGGGTATTAGAGACATGTTAGCCAACAACATCTCCTCAGGGAACTTACCCCCCTGCAAAACATCATTAAATAAAGTTATCAAGTATGGAGCCAATGTAGAGGCAAAATGTTTATAATAGCTAGCGGTAAATCCGTCAGGACCCGGAGCAGTAGAGCGTTTAAGCGCGCTTATCGCACATGTTATTTCCTCTAAAGTACAGGGGGCATTAAGAGTGGCAATTTGAGAGGGTGTAAGAGCAGGGAGGGGTATAGAATCCAGCCATGGGTCTGACAGAGGGACAGAATCTGACTGCGGAGGAGCTAGTAGCTTAGAATAAAAATTTTCGAAAATACCCAAGACTTCCTGAGGTAGAGATGAGATAGCACCCGAATTTGTGCGTAATTTATACACGTGTGAGGGGCGCAGAGAATGGTACAACTTCCTTGCAAACATGGTAGATGCCGAGTTGCTATGTAATAGGAACGAGGCCTTCGACCAGCGGAGGGCCTTTTCAGTTTTATGGGAAAGCAGGGCATTCAGTTCCAAGCGCTTTTGGGACAGTAGCTGTTTATTAAGTAGAGATGGATTAGCGACATGGCTTCTATAGTGTGCTTCTAATTCTCGGGTTAGAAGTAGTATTTGCTGCCAACGTTTTCTATTTCTGGACGAGGTCATGGAGATAAGTCGGCCTCGGAGGACCGCCTTGTGGGCTACCCAGAGTGTGGCTGGGGAAATATCAGGGGTTGAATTAGACTGAAAGTATTCCTGAAGAGATGTAATCACCTCCTGGCGAGAGTCAATATCAGTCAGCATAGAGTCATTAAGTCTCCAAGAGAAGGGAGTAGGTGCCAATCCCACAAACGTGATAGATAAGGCCATAATACTGTGATCCGACCAGGGGCTCAAATGAATGCAAGCTATCCTAGAATTAGCTAGTAAAATCGGGGTACAATATATATAGTCTAATCTAGCATAAGAGTCATGTGGTCCTATGTTGTGCTCTCTCCAGGCATCCACCAACTGGAGGGCATCTAGTTTCTTAGTAAGGGACTTCAGGAAAGCCTGGGAAGAGTGCGTGGGGGGAACTACGGTCCAAAAGAGGATTTTGCCACCAGATTAAAATCCCCACCACCAATAGATGGGGGGACAAAAAAACTTATCCAGAGCACCAAAAAATTTTGAAAAAAAGGTAGCTTGTAGAGATGAGCGAATCGAACTTGGCAAAGTGGAATTCGTTTCGAATATTAGGAAAAATTTCGATTCGCGCCGAATCCGAAAATTAGCAGACTTCGGGATGCGCGAATCGAAATTTTTCAAAAATGGCGGCGACATGTGCGGCGACGGAGCGGGGATCTCTGGGAAGGCACGCAGACAAGGCGCGCTGACCCATAATGCATTCATTCATGACATGTGATCGCATTAGCCAATCAGCAGCCAGCCAGCCAGCACTGTGTAATGGTCGAGCTATAAATTGCGGCCATTTTAGAATTCTCCATTAGCCTCCAGTCATTCAAGAGAGACGAAGACCACCTGTCTGTATTGAGGGACAGAGTTAGGGCCACAGAATCGTTACTTAGGGACACAGAACCGTTACTTAGGGACACAGAATTGTTACTCAGGGACAGACACAGAATTGTTACTCAGGGACAGACACAGAATTGTTACTCAGGGACAGACACAGAATTGTTACTGAGGGACACAGAATTGTTACTGAGGGACACAGAATTGTTACTGAGGGACACAGAATTGTTACTGAGGACACAGAATTGTTACTCAGGGGACAGACACAGAATTGTTACTCAGGGACAGACACAGAATTGTTACTCAGGGACAGACACAGAATTGTTACTCAGGGACAGACACAGAATTGTTACTGAGGGACACAGAATTGTTACTGAGGGACACAGAATTGTTACTCAGGGACAGGACACAGAATTGTTACAGAGGGACACAGAATTGTTACTGAGGGACACAGAATTGTTACTCAGGGACACAGAATTGTTTTACTGAGGGACACAGAATTGTTACTCAGGGACACAGAATTGTTACTCAGGGACAGACACAGAATTCTTACTGGGGACACAGAATTGTTACTGAGGGACACAGAATTGTTACTGAGGGACACAGAATTGTTACTGAGGGACACAGAATTGTTACTCAGGGACAGGACACAGAATTGTTACTCAGGGACAGACACAGAATTGTTACTGAGGGACAGACACAGAAATGTTACTCAGGGACAGACACAGAATTGTTACTGAGGGACACAGAATTGTTACTGAGGGACACAGAATTGTTTACAGGGACAGAACACAGAATTGTTACTGAGGGACACAGAATTGTTACTGAGGGACACAGAATTGTTACTCAGGGACACAGAATTGTTACTGAGGGACACAGAATTGTTACTCAGGGACAGACACAGAATTGTTACTGAGGGACACAGAATTGTTACTGAGGGACACAGAATTGTTACTCAGGGACACAGAGAATTGTTACTCAGGGACACAGAATTGTTACTCAGGGACAGACACAGAATTGTTACTGAGGGACACAGAATTGTTACTGAGGGACACAGAATTGTTACTCAGGGACAGACACAGAATTGTTACTGAGGGACACAGAATTGTTACTGAGGGACACAGAATTGTTACTCAGGGACACAGAATTGTTACTCAGGGACAGAGACAGAATTGTTACTGAGGGACACAGAATTGTTACTGAGGGACACAGAATTGTTACTAGGGACACAGAATTGTTACTGAGGGACATGAGAATTGTTACTCAGGGACACAGAATTGTTACTCAGGGACACAGAATTGTTACTCAGGGACACAGAATTGTTACTCAGGGACAGACACAGAATTGTTACTGAGGGACACAGAATTGTTACTGAGGGACATAGAATTGTTACTCAGGGGACACAGAATTGTTACTCAGGGACACAGAATTGTTACTCAGGGGACAGACACAGAATTGTTACTCAGGGACACAGAATTGTTACTGAGGGACACAGAATTGTTACTGAGGGACACAGAATTGTTACTCAGGGACACAGAATTGTTACTCAGGGACACAGAATTGTTACTCAGGGACAGACACGGAATTGTTACTGAGGGACACAGAATTGTTACTGAGGGACACAGAATTGTTACTCAGGGACAAACACAGAATTGTTACTGAGGGACACAGAATTGTTATGAGGGACACAGAATTGTTACTCAGGGACACAGAATTGTTACTCAGGGACACAGAATTGTTACTCAGGGACAGACACAGAATTGTTACTGAGGGACACAGAATTGTTACTCAGGGACAAGGAATTGTTACTGAGGGACACAGAATTGTTACTCAGGGGACACAGAATTGTTACTGAGGGACAGACACAGAATTGTTACTGAGGGACACAGAATTGTTACTGAGGGACACAGAATTGTTACTGAGGGACACAGAATTGTTACTGAGGACACAGAATTGTTACTCAGGGACACAGAATTGTTTACTCAGGGACACACAGAATTGTTACTGAGGGACACAGAATTGTTACTCAGGGACACAGAATTGTTACTCAGGGACAGACACAGAATTGTTACTGAGGGACACAGAATTGTTACTGAGGGGGGGGGTGGGACACAGAATTGTTACTCAGGGACAGACACAGAATTGTTACTGAGGGACACAGAATTGTTACTGAGGGACACAGAATTGTTACTCAGGGACACAGAATTGTTACTCAGGGACAGACAGAATTGTTACTGAGGGACACAGAATTGTTACTGAGGGACACAGATGTTACTCAGGGACAGACATGTTACTCAGACACAGACTGTTAGGGGACACAGAATTGTTACTGAGGGACACAGAATTGTTACTCAGGGACAGACACAGAATTGTTACTGAGGGACACAGAATTGTTACTGAGGGACACAGAATTGTTACTCAGGGACACAGAATTGTTACTGAGGGACACAGAATTGTTACTCAGGGACAGACACAGAATTGTTACTGAGGGACACAGAATTGTTACTGAGGGACACAGAATTGTTATCAGGGACACAGACACAGACACAGAATTGTTACTGAGGGACACAGAATTGTTAGACACAGAATTTGTTTACTGAGGGACACAGAATTGTTACTGAGGGACACAGAATTGTTACTGAGGACACAGAATTGTTACTCAGGGACACAGAATTGTTACTCAGGGACAGACACAGAATTTGTTACTGAGGGACAACAGAATGTGTTACTGAGGGACACAGACTAATGGGACACAGAATTGTTACTGAGGGACACAGAATTGTTACTCAGGACACAGAATTGTTACTCAGGGGACACAGAATTGTTACTCAGGGACAGACACAGAATTGTTACTGAGGGACACAGAATTGTTACTGAGGGACACAGAATTGTTACTCAGGGACACAGAATTGTTTATCAGATTGTTACTCAGGGTCAGACAGACACAGAATTGTTACTGAGGGGACACAGAATTGTTACTGAGGGACACAGAATTGTTACTCAGGACACAGAATTGTTACTCAGGGACACAGAATTGTTACTCAGGGACAGAATTGTTACTGAGGGACACAGAATTGTTACTGAGGGACACAGAATTGTTACTAGGGGACACACAGAATTGTTACTGAGGGGACACAGAATTGTTACTGAGGGACACAGAATTGTTACTCAGGGACACAGAATTGTTACTCAGGGACAGGACACAGAATTGTTACTGAGGGACACAGAATTGTTTACTGAGGGACACAGAATTGTTACTGAGGGACCGCAGAAATGGTTACAGGGACACAGAATTGTTTGAGGGACACAGAATGTTACTCAGGGACACAGAATTGTTACTCAGGGGACACAGAATTGTTTACTCAGGGGACACAGAATTGTTACTGAGGGACACAGAATTGTTACTGAGGGACACAGAATTGTTAACTGAATTGTTACTCAGGGACACAGAATTGTTACTCAGGGACACAGAATTGTTACTCAGGGACAGACACGAATTGTTACTGAGGGACACAGAATTTGTTACTCAGGGACACAGAATTGTTACTCAGGGGACACAGAATTGTTACTGAGGGACACAGAATTGTTACTGAGGGACACAGAATTGTTACTCAGGGACAGACACAGAATTGTTACTGAGGGACACAGAATTGTTACTGAGGGACACAGAATTGTTATCAGGGACACAGAATTGTTACTCAGGGACACAGAATTGTTATCAGGGACACAGAAATTGTTACTGAGGGACACAGAATTGTTACTGAGGGACACAGAATTGTTACTGAGGGACACAGAATTGTTATCAGGGGGACACAGAATTGTTACTCAGGGACAGACACAGAATGTTACCCTGAGGGACACAGAATTGTTTTACTGGGGACACAGAATTGTTACTCAGGGACACAGAATCGTTGAATTAAAGAGTATGTCAGACAACACGCAGAGGAGTGGCAGAGGAGGCAATGTTTTAGGAGCGAGCAGACGTGGCAGCAGAGGAAGGGGTCGAGGCAGCACTAGTCGCAGCCAGAGGCCAGTGCTGCCCCGGTGTCATCCCAGCGGTCGTGTCTCCACGACAACCCTGCCGGTTCATCGATTGGTTGGCTCGGTCGTCTTCCTCTTCCCAGGTCACCTCTGACACCTACAGCCAACGGTCGGTGGGTACGTCAGACACAACCGTTAGTTGGCATGGCCCGGGAGCAAGCCCACTGAAATCACGTGTCCTTACCTGCCCCTGTCCTTTGGTGTTCCCTCACCAAGCGAAGTATATGCATTGCTGTGGGCTCAGCCCACTGTACAGTGAGGAAGAGCTAAACAGAGGGCGGTCAGGAACGGGGGGAGACACATCCGCCTCTTCCAGCAGCCAGGCGAAGAAGTACTACGGCGAGGAGAGTGGCTCGGTAGCCGGTCTAGAGACAGGTCTGTCTCTGACCCACACGCAGCCGAGGGGGCTAGTATGTGAGGCGGAGGACCCTAATTGATGATGATGAGGCGGCTGATTCGCACTTTGGCAGCCTCGTCGTCATGCAGGCTATTGCTTCCGGCATCATCCAGGAGAGAGGGTGGGCAGTCTTGGCCGCGAGCAAAACAGTCGGTGGGTTGCCCAGGAGGCCAGCAGGGTCGCAGGAGTGTCAGTGGGAGGCAATACGGACCATCGGAGTTGAGCACCAGCCTCCACTGCAGCTTAACCACCCACGGCTTAGTAGTGGTTGCGGTTTGTGGCACGAAGGAAGTAGCAGTCAGCAGCAGTGAGGAGTAGCGGGGGCAAAGTTTCCTACTCGGCGGATTATGTGGCAATTTTTAGTCAAGCCTGCCCGAGGAAGTAAACGTAGCCGTATGTCGACCTATGTGGCCAGAAAAGTCAAGCGTGGCCAGGGGGCCCATCTTGGGACTACAGCGTTGCGTCAGCATATGCAGCGTCGCCATTTGGTGGCCTGGGAAAACCGTGATAAAGATACGGCTGTTCTGCCTGCCCCAGCCCCCGCTCCATCACCCGCTCCGTTTACTGGCTCCGTCACCCGACGTCCAATCGCCTCTAATCAGCCAGTCATAGGCTCCACACACCTCTGCTGAGGGGAGTTGTCGATCGTTGGCATCTTCCGGCTGTTCAGATGCTCCTTCTCCTGCTACTCCTACTTCACGGCATTCCGTCAGGCAGTCTTTCTTGGTATTCCGTTTCCAAGAGACAACAGTTTGCGGAGCTACGCACCGACGGTGCAGAAGCCTGAACGTCTCCTGTCCAAGGTGCTGGTGCTGCAGGTTCCCTCCCTGTCCAAGTGGTTGGGACTCAGCACCTTTACGAGAAAATGATGGCTTGTCGACGCGCCGCGGTTGTGGAGAGAGTGCCAAGTCCGGCATTTATTCGCCAAAAAGGGCAGTGCCAGCCCTTGCATTCACATGTAGCAGAGATTGGTGGGCCAAGTCTTTTGAGCATGTCGGTCTCTGCCTAAGTGTCACGGGCAGCGCCGTCGTGTGGAGCTGTAAACTACGGTTCAGGGACAGTTAACATGTCAGTTACGGCCCCACTGGTGTGACGTTGAGTTGCCGGCACAGCGCCACCAGCAACTTGGTACAGGTCACGCCCGCTTTGGCATACACGTTTGCACGTCCTTGGGGTGCCAGGCAAGATTGTCGCGCCTCTACCACCTCTCTCTTCCGCCGTGTCCTTCAGGCCGCCACCCCTGTGCCAAGTCCCATTTGTAAAAACCCCGACCGGCATATCACATTGTGCAGGGGCGCAACAGTGTCGCGCTGTGCTGCACCTGGTATGCCTTGGGCGACGTTAGTCCACACAGGGGAGGACTTCTGAGTGTAATGAACATAGGAGAAAATCGACAGGATGGCTGTCTCCGCGGCAAACTGAAATCGGATACATGTTGACCGACAACGGAAAGAACATTGGTGGTCTGCTCTGCTTCAAGGAAGGTGTGTGCCATGCGCCATGCATACGGGCTCACGTGTTCAATCTGGTTGTCAGCGGTTACCTAACATTTTTTTCCCACCATCCAACTGCAAGACATCCATTAAAATGGTTCACGTAAACTTTGCATTGCATTTCAGCCATTCTTACACCGCAAAGCATACCCTCCTAGAGCTACAGCTGCGCAGACAGAACGGAATTCCACCAGCATCGCCTTGATCTGCGACATTGCAAACCAAGGTGGAATTCAAACCCTCACACATGTTTAGACGCCTTTACGAACAGCCGAAAGGCTATCACCGAATTCTGGATGGTTACAAAGCGGTATAAAGGTACTCCCCTGTGTAACTTCGTATGTTCAGCCATTGGCAAGCTCATGCGTGACACACTGCCGCTGTTGCTCAGGCCCTTAGAGGAGGGCCACCCGCTATTCGAGAGTGAGTCGGTAGGGACTATGGGTATGAACGAACGTCATTCTCTGTTTGCACGTCCTGGAACAATGCTGTAACAATGGCAGGTCAGGGATGCGGTTAGACGTGGCCGAAGATTCTCAAAGCCACATGACCCCCGTGGGGGCAGGACGGAAAGAAAAGGGGAGGTAGAGGGGCATTTGTGTCAGGAAAAATTTTGAGTGAATTTGGGGGGTTTTTTTCCATCAGCGGACAGGAGTGGAGGAGCAGGAGCATCGGTAAGGGGGGAGGGGGGCAGGGACCCAGCGCACCGTGGCGTATGCTGTGGAATGGGGCGGGAGCCCTCCATTCCTTGGCACAAAGGCCCCATAGCTTTCTCGGTTGTTTGGTAGCGACAGCCCCAATATAACCATAGACAGAGGGATGACTTTTGGTGTCCCCCTTGTTGGACCCCCGCTACCGTTCAAAAATGGTGGCCTTTTTTAAACCTGCTGAGAGGGGGGCCAAAATAATTATAAAAAAACCCTTGTAGTCAGTTGGGCTCTGCCCTTTTTGTGCCAACCCTCCCTCCTCAGACACGTGGGCCCCGTGCGCTCCGGGGTGGGGGTGGTAGGAGCCCGGTGGCGCTCCCCAGCGCGGC
>CATNWA010003561.1:0-18890 GCA_951230385.1 Staurois parvus | reverse complement strand
AATCCTTGGCCCCTTGTCAGTTTCCAAACACTGTTTGCAGGGGGTTCCTGAGTGTGGGGGTGGGTGACATCGGGACCTCACCCCCTTCCCCAACTTTGTGAGAAGGCCCCGAAAAACCCCAGACCGGTTTGCCCTTTTTAGAAAACTTTTGTAACTCTCAGCTGCGCCCCTGACAAAGTTTTCCCAAGTGCTGGACCACAATCTATGTGCCGCAGCCTATGGGGATTTTTTCTGGGTGGGTTTAATTACCAAAAAAACCCCTTCACATGCCACCACCCCCTTTTTTTACAGAGAAGGGGAAAATCAAAAATTCTTGAGCAGAAAACATTTGGGATATTAGAATAAGCGTCTGTAATTCATACTCCCAACCGCGACAGATGTATTCGGGGAGGGTAAAACATACAGTACCCTTTCCCCGAGACAGAGATTTTAGTTTGCATTAAAATTTTTTTAGAGACAATTTCAAAACTTTTCAAAAAAAAAGGATTTATTAAAAAAAAAGGGGTAAAATTTGGTGAAATTAAAAAATTTATTTCCCGAAAAAAAATGTAACATATATGTAATTTAACCCAAAATTAGTAGCTTGATTCCCCTTAATAAAAATGTAGTGAAAACCCATAATCCCAAAAACCCCCAAAAAAAATGGTAATCTTTCCCAAAAAAATTTTTCCCTTTGGAAAAAAAATAATAAAAAAATGAAAAAAAAAAAAAAAAAAAAAAAAAAACCCAAAAAAAAGGAGCCCCAAAATTAAAAAGCCCCAAATTTTTTCCAATTTTTATCTGTGATATTTAATTCTTCATATTTTCCCAACATTTTAGTGAAAAATTTTTAAAACCCGATCTTCATATCCCTCAAGAAAAAAAAAAGTCAAAATGTGTGATATCTTCAAAGAAAAAGGTTTCAAAAACAACCGTGCCACACGTGTTTCATGCACATAAAAATTTAAAGTGCCACAAAACCCGTGAGAAAAGATAACCCCCCTTTGGGGGTCATATACTTACCCCAAAAGGGGGTTTTTTGTTACCCCCCAAAAGGGGATCAGGGGTCTGGTATTTCTTTCCATTTTAAAGGGTATTCCTTCACCCTTTTCCCAGCCACTTACCACAGCCCTAAAAAAAAGACCATGGACCCAGTATATATCAAAAAACTTTTTTTGCATTTTTTGTAGCAACTTACATTAAAGTAAGAGGGCATCAGCTTCACAAACGGTATTTTTCCCAATCCTTCCTTCCCCCAAAAAGTGTATAGATTGCCCACTATCACACCCCCGAGGGGGAACTTTGGCCGGGGAGTCCCCGGGTCCCTAAACCGCCCCACGAGGATTGCGGGAAAAACCAAGCCCCGCTTTGTACCAGGTTTAAAAAGAGGGCCCGCGCCGCACTTTCCGGGAAAGGGGTTTACCTACGTACCACGTCAGGCCCCCGGGGGGTTTTTCTTTCAAAACCCGGCTTTATCAACGGATAGGGAAACGTGACCCCTCTTTCCCTCTTAAATCCCAACCAAGGGGGGAAATAATTGCCGGGCCCCATCTTACATCGGGAAAAAAACAGTTATCCTATTTCCACTTTTTAAACCGCTTTATCGGGCCCATTGGAACGGAACACAGGGCCTTTGGAAGGGAAAACTTTTTAAATAAAGCCTTATTAAATGGAAAAGTTTTGTTACCCAAAACCCCCCGATTATTTTCAACTGTTTTTTGCCAAGAATCATAGACTTCAAAAAGGGTTTTTTAAACAAAAATCAGGGCCCAAATTTGTAACAAAAAAAAAAAATCAAAAAAAAAACCAATAATATATATCTTTTATTTACAAAAATCTAAGATATGAAAAAAAATCTTAGAATAAAAAAAACGACAGCGGAAAAAATATAAGTACATAAACAAAACAGAATACACAAAGAAGGGACAAAATAGAAATAAAAAATTAAAGAAGAAGTCATCTTAAAGTAACACAGACAAATCCCTATAAGAATCCAGAAAAAAAGCGCAAGAGGGAGGAAAAACTAAGATGTGAAATACGAATATATTGAATATAGCAAGAAATAGGATTAAATATTTATTATTTTAAATTTAAACTTTTTTTTAAGAAAAGTAGTTAAGTATAGAAAAAGGTAAAAAGAATAGAAAAAAATGGTTTAGGAATAATAAAAGTAATTAAGAAAGTTTCTGCTAGACTTAAAAATTTTTAAGTTATGCAAAGTGGTTAAAAAAATTTATAATATTAAAAAGTAAGAAATAAGAATATAAAGTTAAGTGTAGCGAGTAATAAATATGATTTTTTTGATTTATTTTATAAAGGGGAATTTGCAAAATAAGTGTAACAAGAAGCCATTTATAGCTGTATATAATTTTAGGTCTAGTGGAATTAAAATTTCAAAGATAGAAAAAGGAAAGTTAACTAAAGAAATGATTTTAGTACCACCAAAAGTTAATAAAAAGGGTGAAAAAATAATAAAAACTTTTTTTAGTCAAAATAGAACTGTTTCAAAATCATTTAGATATTGAGAAAAAAAGGTGCAATAGGGAAGCTGGGATATGGTAAAAAGATAGCTTGAAACAAAACACAATTAGTTCAAATAAAAAATTTTAGTAAAGCCCGAAAGAAAAAAGCATGCGATTATGTGTGCCCCAAATGAAGGTTTGTGGTAAAATCCTGACTCTATGGTAATCGGAAAAAAACTTTTTAAAGAAAAAAAAAAAATTAACAGGAGTTCCTAAATAGAAGAAAAAATAGAAAATGTGGGCCCCCCCCATGAGTCCCATTGAAAAACAAATGTAGCAAATTGAATTTTTTAGAGAGAAAGGCTGACAAATTAAGTTAAAAATAGCTACAGGGAAGTGTAAGAAGGATAAAACTCTTTGTAATGCCAAAAGAACTTGGCAAAATTTATATCTCGAATAAGGAAAAATACGCCCGGCCCGGTCCCAATAAGAAGAAAAATCAACTTGCCAAAAAATAAGGTGGTTATTCAGTTATACGAGCGATTAATCGGAAACAACAAAGTGATATTAATGGTATGGAATAGCTGATGAGGAAAAGTAGAAAAATGGGTCATTATGCGTCTCGAGGTATTAAAGTGGCAGTAGGCAGAAGGCCAGAAATGAAACCAAATACCCGTGTGTGCGCAGGAGTAAAGCAAATTAAAGAGATAAATATAAAAAAGACTTAAAATAATTTTATTTGCCAAAAATAGAAATTTAGGAAACGAAAACATAGTCTTTGTTGGATAATGATCGTATGAAAGTCAAAACTGTTTAAAACCCATATGGTATTATCACTGAACCATCTGAAAATAATAAGACATAAACAAATATTACTAAAATAGTTTAAATGAGGGGTAGAAAATAGGTAAATAGAACCATATAAATAGCAAATTTTTCCTGCCCAAAAGTGGGATATCAATTGTAATGTAATAACAAATTTAAATTAAAACCATAGGATTTAATAAATAAAGGAACAACTTTTCCCAAAAATGAAATACACTGTATCCCCAGAATTTGGGGGGAATCAGGGTTCGTAATTGGAAAAAATTTAGGGGGGAGTAAAAACCACATCAGAACAGTTAGAGGGTTTTGAAATCCAAGTGTAATAACCTTGCCAATGTCAAAAAGGTGGAATGGTATGTGCTATCAAGGGGGCTCAGATGAGGTAACAAACATGGAAAAAAAAGAAATTAGTAATGTTCTGGGGAGGGTATAATTGGCAACCTTAATTTAAATTGGTTGTAGATTTTAATGATAGTATCAGGTTTATAATTACTGGTTAAGGGGCTTACACTTTTTGCGCCTACTAAAGGGGAAAAGTGTGGTGAAGCTGAAAAAAATAGTACACTAGGAGTGGGCCCGTATTTAAATGACTAATAAATTTATTAATTTATAAAAAGATAATTTATAAAAGCCAAAACGTAAAATAATTTTGATCTCCCTTGGCCCTCATTAAGTCTGGGAGCACTAATTAGTTTAAGTAACACGGTAATTTAAAAGAGTAAAACTTAGGGAAAAATAAGTAATCCGGAAATAAAAAGAAAAAAATTTGTGAGGTATTTAAGCGTATGAAAACGTTGATTAGAAACATTGAAATGTGATTAACCAAACAAAGAAGAACGATTGCATCATATTAAATCCACCCCCAAGCCTTAAAAGTTTGAAAAAGAAGAAAGAAATTGTTAATCTAGACCAAGCATGACAAAGGAGGTGGAGTGGTTGTGATGGATAGAGTACAATATGAGGAAGAGATGTCTAATATTTTGGGATGATTTTATGACGTACTGTAAAATTTCTAAAAAAAAATCCTACTGTAAAGTATAAAAAGGAGTTGAAAAAAATAATTAAAAAAAGCAAGGGATGATCATATTTTGAGTGAAAAAGAAGCACGTTTCCTAATTCCATCAGTTTGCCGTATCCCTTTTAATTATATCCTTCCGAAGATACATAAAAAGTCTAAAAAACCCCCCAGGGAGGCCTATCATTAATGGCATTGGTTCAGTGCATGCAAGGATAGGCCAATATGTAGATTTCTTTCTGCAGCCCATTGTTAGGCAGATGCTTCCTTTGTAAAAGACAGTCAGGAAATACTAACAACTTTTGGAGGGAATGGAGGTTACAGACAACACTTTGTTGGCCACCATTGATGTGAATTCCCTCTATACCAATATAAAAACATGTGGAATGGATTGGAAGCCATCAAATGGGGTTTGCAGAATTTCTCTGAGCTCCATAGAAAGCAGAGGAAACTTATTATTCAGCTATTAGATTTTAGCATGAGGAATAATTATTTTTGGTATAGAGGGGAATTCTTCATCCAGCAGAGGGGTGTAGCAAATGGGGGCGAAATTCGCCCCCAGTTTGGCCAATATTTTCTTGGCCCAAATGGGGAGGATGTAGAAATTTTTGGTAAAAAGTGGGAAGGCCTGAAGGTGTGGAGGCGTTATATTGACGACATCTTGGTAGTTTGGGAGGGTACTGATGTAGAATTTAACAGCTTTATAGACCATATTCACACCAACAAATATGAACTGGGGTTTTCGATTGCTAAGAGTAGGGAATCGGTGAATTTTCCTAGATCTACATATGTTTAAATCTGAAAACAAATTATGTTTCAAAACCTTCTTCAAAGATACGGATAGGAAAGGGTTTATCCCTACCAACAGTTGCCATCACCCTTCATGGATCCAAGGAATCCCAAAGGGGTCAATTCATACATGTTATGAGAAATTTGTTCGAGGCTGGAGGATTACATTATACAGTCAGAGGTGATTAAAAATAGGTTTGTGTCTAAGGGATATGATTCCAAAAAGTTAGAGAAAATTAGATATAAAGTGAGTCAGAATTATATAGGAGACAGGAAGAAAAAGAATATCATTAATAAAAAACACCGTGATGAGAAAGGAGTGGATTGTGTGCCTTCATCACAAAATTTAGCTGTCAGTACAAAGGAGTAGAAAATATTATTAGGAAGCACTGGCCTGTATTACATAAAGATTCCATGTTGGGAAAGATTTTACCTGAAAAAACCTCGGTTCATTTATAGAAAAAGTGAGAATTTGCGTAATCTATTGGTAAAAGGGGTGTTATCTCCCCCTAAGAAGCCGAAGATGTTTGGACTTCAAGGCTTTTTTCCTTGTAGAAAGTGTAAAATTTGTAAAATCACAGGGATAAAAGAGAGGAAAATTACAACATTTACATCTTGTGTCACGGGGGAATCTTTTGCAATTAAGAAATTTATTACATGCAATATGAAATATGTGACTTATCTCTTAGAATGCCCCTGCCAAATTCAATATGTTGGCAGAACCAAGAGAGATTTGAAAATTAGATTGAAGGAACATGTTGAAAATATAAAAAAAGGAAAGAAAGAACACAGTGTATCCAAACATTTTTGTGAGTGTCATGGTTCGGATCCGAGTCATTTGAAATTCTGTGGTATCGATGTCTTGGATTCCCATTGGAGGGGATGTAATAGGGTACAGGAGATATCCAAAAATGAAACCTTTTGGATCTATAGGCTGAATACTTTAAAACCCAAAGGTCTAAATATCGAACTAGACCTAAACTGTTTCATCTCCGACCAGTAGTTGAATGCTCGAATTTCAGGGTTAATTACTTATTTAAATTTTATTTTTACTTATTTAGTTCTATTTTTATTTTTATTTTATTTTTATTTTTATGATTTTTTTTTATTTTTATTTTTATCTTTATTTTTATTTTTATTTTTATTTTATTTTTTTTTTTATTTATTTTTTATTATTATTATTATTATTTTTTATATTTATTTTTTTATTTTTATTTTTATTTTTATTTTTTTTTTTTTTTTTTTTTTTTTTTTTTTTTTTTTTTTTTTTTTTTTTTTTTTTTTCCTTGTTTTTTTTTTTTTTTTTTTTTTTTTTTTTTTTTTTTTTATTAATTATTGATTATTAATTTTTAATTTTTAATGGTTTTTAATTTATTTTATTTTAAATTGCCTGCATAGGAGTTCTTATTGGACCCTGATTGTTATTTAATCCTTATAAAGTACTATGATGTTTTGGCATAGAACGGTTGATACATTGGGGGGTGTGTGGGTAATAGTTTTTTGCCATGTAAATGATGGTCTTATTGAAATGTTTTCGTTCCAATGGCCCTGTGTCCCGTCCCAATTGCCCTGATATGCTGTATACAAGTGATTGAGGAGATCCGATGTTCCAGGATGTAAAATGGCCGCGGTAATTATTTTCCCCGCCTTGGTTGGTATTTAAGGGGAATGAGGAGTCACGTCCGTATCCCTGTTGATAAAGTCCGGATGTGACGAAACGCGTCCGGGGCACGTGACGTGGTGACGTAGGTACGCTCTTCCGGAAGTGCGGCGACGGCCATCTTTGATCCTGGTACATGCGGATGTGTTTTACTGCAATCCTCATGGGGTTTTGAGGGACTGGGAACCCACGGCAATCGTTCCTCCCTCGGAGGTGAGATAGTGTGGCAATCTGTACACTTGCGATGAGAGGAAGGATTGTGAACATACCGTTTGTGAAGCTGATGTCATCTTACTTGAATGTAAGTTGCTACAATAAAGTGCTATAAGTTTTTGATATATACTGATCCATGGTCTGTTATTGAGGTCTGTGGGAAGTGGCTGGAAAGGCTGAAAGAATACCTATAAAGTGGAAGGAAATACTCAGACCCTTGATATCACTTTGAGGGTAACTATGAACTCCCGTTGGTGGTATGCAGTGGATTGACTCCTAAGGCTGAGGGTTATCTTCTTTTTCACGGTTATGGTGGCACATTTATTCTCTATGTGCATGAAACACGTGTGGCACGGTTGTTTAGATAACCTTTTTTTTGAAGATATCACACATGTTGAGCTCTTTTTTCTTGAGGTATATGAAGATCGGGTTTGAAGTATATCACTAAGAATGTTGGAAGATATGAAGAATTAAGATATCACAGATAAAGATTTGGAAAATTTGGGACTCCTTTTTGGACTTTTTTTGGGTGTTTGAATTGTGACTTTTTTCTTTATTTTAATTTATTATTTATTTTTATTTTTATTCTTATTTTTTTTATTTTTTTTTTTTTTTATTATTTATTATTTATTTTTATTTTTTATATTTTAATTTTATTTTATATATTTTTTTATTTTTATATTTTTTTTTTGGATGATTATTTAATTTTTGGGGTTTGCTATTATGTTTACACTACATTGTGATTAGATGGTAATCAAGTTTACTATACTTTGATGAACTTTTTAGACTTGATTCTTATTAATCAAGAAGGCAGGATTATAACAGAAACTTTACTTTAAACCTACAGACAGGAATAGCTATATTCCGACCGATAGCTGCCACCACCCCATCTGGCTGCGGAATATACCTAAAGGTCAATTTTCCAGAATTAGACGCAACTGCACCACTATTACCGATTATCAGAAACAAGCGTCAGCGATTAAAGTCAAATTTTTAGAAAAGGGATATGAAGAATCAGCATTGGATCAAGTGATTAGCGATATAGGCAGCTCCAATAGAGACACCATGCTTGATAATGATACTGCACAAAGAACCAGTTTGCCCTTTTGTCACAGGTTACTCAATACAACATAAAGCTATAGCTCGAATTATTAAAAAGAACTGGAAAATATTGAAACTGGACCCTGTGTTAAATCATTTACTACCTGAGAAACCAGAAATTACCTTCAGAAAGGCCGCTTCACTTAGAAATATTATATCGTCTAATATCATAGACTCTCCTAAAAATATCACACTGTTTTCCGACCTTAAAGGTTTTTTTCCCTGTAAAAAATGTATTATTTGTAGATGTAGCAAGTTTACTAAGAAGAGTCATTCTTTTAGTTCCACTACAAAAGGGACCACTTATCGTATAGATGATTTTATTACATGTTCCAGTAAAAACGTTGTCTATCTTCTTCAATGTCCATGTAAATTACAGTACGTGGGACGCACCATTAGACGTTTGAAATATAGACTTAGAGAGCATGTATCTAACATAAAAAAGGAGTTTAAGGAGCATTCCCTTTCACACCACTTCAAAAAACGGCACAATAATGACCCATCTTTATTGAGTTTTATGGGTATTGGGGTCATTAATACCCATTGGAGGGGATCAAATAAAAAGAAAAATTGTGTCACAGTTGGAATCGAAATGGATATATGAACTTGGCTCCCTGCACCCCAATGGGCTCAATGTCAACTTTGATTTGAACTGTTTCACAGAGAACAGTTGATATATTATCTAGTCCAGTTTTAGTCTAGCTATATGAATATACCCCTATATATACTATCATATTTTAGATCATATTTTAGATTATATGCCCTACATTTGTTATAATCTAGAATTTATATGTACTCTTGACAAGCATTCCTTCACATATACCCTTAATAATTTAATCTTATATTGAAATACATTGCTAATTTTTCTGAGAGATATACACTTTGGACTTATATTTTTTACTTTTACTATCTATAGTGATTATTTATTCACTTTATCCCTGTCTGTCTTAGTTTTATCTACATCAATATTGGCCTTTTATTATACTGCAGTTTGCATTTTATTATGTTACCAAAAATCCTGTTCCATATCCTGTTTTATGTCATCCTGTTTTATATGTTATTTGACCTCATTATGTCATCGCATTTTTTATTCATTTATTATACATGTTCATATACTGATATTGTGTATGTAATTTTTTATATCAATTGGATGTCATTTATATTTAATTGTATTTTAATTCATTTTATGTATCTTACCATTCAAGATAGTCCCATTGTGATACGATATTCCATCTCCGTATTATTAATTTCTTCTTTTTTTCACATATTAATAATGTCTTAATATTGTCTATGTCAAGTCCTCTTTAGAGCCTCTTTACCCCTAGAATGCTTTAAGTCTGGTCTTCCACTGAGTAAAGACAGACTTCTTTCTCTTCTGATAATCTTGTCTCACTGCAGTGTAATATACACTGATTTACACTGCTGGTTTACGCCTGAATACTGCCAACAAAATGGCGCCGACCTATAGAGGATACTAATGTAAGCTGGATATCTATGACAAAATGGCGCGGACGTACTGCGCATGCGCTGGTAGCTGGGAAAATGGCGGCCGTGATAATCGCTGGCGCCTTTCCCACGTTTTCTACACATATATAGCAGCCATTTGACGTCCCTGCCTGTAAGCCCAGCACCCTTTGATAATGTGCATCACACGAAACGCGTCAGAGGGGCTACAGTATCCGGACGTCTGACCACCGCTGGTGGCCATTCTGAACAGTATCTGGTCAGTGTTTACCTTCCTTTTTATCTCTACCATTCATTGTTGTGTTACCTTTTGATACAATAAACTCAGTGTCTACAGTATCACGCTATGTGGTGTCCCTTATTGGGCTCTCTTCATTGAGAGTCCCCACTTGCAGAACCTGTTCAAAGGGACCCCAGATGGTGACACGTTTGAGACACGTTTGAGACTCTTGGAGTACCTACCCTGAGTTGCGATTGGAAGGTGTATGTTCCTGACCTTACCTTGGCAGTAGATGACCGCTAACTGATGTAACAGGATAATTTCACATGCGTATTTTTGACACACTTCTGGTGAGTGCGCACTTTTTTTACCCTAGATTCACCATGTGGTACACTGGAACCCTGCCCCACGCATTCATTAGGATTTACCGGATCCCCACGTGGCCCCTCATTTATCTTGGGACTTTTCATTCACTCAAGTTCACCTCAGTGTGATCCGATACCCTGCACTTTATTTTATGCTATAATATGCTGTTCTTATTTATGTTATTTTAGCGCTGCACCCTTATATGTATATGTATTGGAGTACTATTCCTTCCACTGACACCAACAATTGGGCACTATTTCTCCCACTGACACCAACAATTGGGCACTATTTCTCCCACTGGCACCAATAATGGGGCACTATTTCTCCCACTGACATAAATGATGGGGCACTATTCCTCCCACTGCCAGCAAAAATGGGGCACTAGTCCTTCAAATGATAAGAACTATGGGGCACTTTTCCTCCCCCAATACTAAAGATAGGGCATTGTTAACTCCCAATGGCTGCAGTCTGGCCCCTCTAAAGTCTGAAGGACAGTATACTGGACCTTTGTTTAGAAAGTTTGAAGACCCTTGCCTTAAATTATAAGTTCACCTTTAGAACATGTTCTTGCTGAAGTGCCAACTCTAAAAGTGTCTAGGTTTTAGCTGAGACTTTGATGGTGAGGGTATTTGGCTTTCAGAATTAACAGCTAATTTTACCTTTCGGGAACAAAATAATACATGCACATATATTTGCAGAAAAAAAAGTGCATTCATAATTGTTTTCCGCAGCAGCCTGCAACCAGGGCTGTGGATAAGGGGATACCACCAGTCTTTCTGTATGGAGCCCAGGCCAGCAGGGGGGCCCAAGCAGCTGAGTGAATTGGATAGGCAGGGAGGGTGATTGGCACGACGGCGTGCAATTACTGAAACCAATACCCTGTATGGCTCTCTGTACAGCAGCTGAAAGCTGACTTCTCCATTCCCTCCCATTGGCTTTCACCTGCTAGAGAGAGCCATACAGAGGATTGATTCCAGTCACCCCCCTTTCCTGTTCACCTATCACCCTCCCTATGCACCATATGTTTCCTCCTGCTGCCTAGGCCCCTTTGGGTGCCCCCACCCCTGCAGTGCTGCCACCGACTGGCAGCTGTGAGCACACAATAGGAACCTTCAAGATGGAGAGTCACATTTACCAGCCCCTTCCTTTCATGAATGAACACAGTGAGTGGTCATTACCTCTCACTAACACTCACTGTGTGGATTCATAAGTGAAGCTTAGGAAACCGTGTTTTTTTGGGGAGGGCTTTCAAGTTTGCCGTGGTGCCCCGTGGTTTATAATAGCAGCTCTGCCTGCAAGTCATTGCATCCATGATCCACTGATCATGGGGGCACTGGCCTGGGTACTTCTGCAGTGCCAGGCTTCTGCAGACAACCTCTGCAGCTTTCAGCCTGTACCTCTGTACAGACTATTAGTCTGAAAGCTGCAGAGCTTGTGAATGAACTACCAGCATTCTCATCAGTGCCCTCACAGTGCCCTTCATTTAGAACCACTAGCTGTCTGCTGCGGTGGCAAATGGGACTTGTAGTTCTGTCATTCATCTGCACTGTTTTCAAAATGTGCCAGCGAGTGCTGCGTGACAGCAAGTGGGGAATTGGGAGTGGAGTGGGCAGGTCTGTAGCATGTTACGCATTATACCCTAAATATGCGGGTACAGGGCTGTTACTAAACTATTTTGCGCCCTAGGCAAGACCAGCTACTTGAGCCCCCCCCCAAAAAAAAATGTAAAACAGTAGAAAATAATAAATCTGCAAAATATGAAACTGCTAAATGTCTTTTAATATGCAGAAATAAGTGCCATAAGATGCCACCAGCACCAATATTAAAGACAAAATCAGTGTCACAAACGGACTGTATCTGTGCCTGGCAGTGGCAGGGTGACAGTTTGCAGTGAGTGGAGGATGATGGATCCACAAATCCCAGGCTGGAATTCCCCAGGCAATGGGGGGAGTTTCAGTGAAGGAAATAAGTATTTGATCCCCTGCTGATGTTTGCCCACTCACAAAGAAATTATTAGTCTAAAAATCGAATGGTAGGTGTATTGTAACACTGAGAGGCAGAGTAGCAACAAAAAATTCAAAAGAAATGCATGTCTAACAAATGATGCACTGATTTGCATGTTCATGAGGGAAATAAGTATTTGATCCCCTTCACAAAACATGACTTAGTACTTGGTGGCAAATCCCTTGTTGGCAATCACAGAGGTCAGATGTTTCCTGTAGTTGGCCACTAGGTTTGGCCCACTCCTCTTGGTAGATCCTCTCCAAGTCATTAAGGTTTGGTGGCTGACGTTTCCAAGTCATTAAGGTTTGGTGGCAACTTGAACTTTCAGTTCCCTCCACAGATTTCCAATCGGATTAAGGTCTGGAGACTGGCTAGGCCACTCCGGGACCTTAATGTGCTTCTTCTTGAGCCACTCCTTTGTTGCCTTGGCCGTGTGTTTTGGTTCTTTGTCATGCTGGAACACCCATCCACAACCCATTTTCAATGCCCTGGCTGAGAGAAGAAGGTTCTCACCCAAGATTTGACAGTACATTGCCCCGTCCATTGTCCCTTTGATGTGGTGGAGTTGTCCTGTCCCCTTAGCAGAAAAACACCCCCAAAAACAGAATGTTTCCACCACCATGTTTTACAGTTGGGATGGTGTTTTTGGGGTGCTAGGCAGCATTCCTCCTCCTCCAAAAATGGCGACCAGTTCAACCAGTCGTCCTCTGCATCATTCAGATGTTCAGTGGCAAACTTCAGATGGGCCTGGACAGGTGCTTTCTTGAACAAAGGGACCTTGCGGGCACTGCAGGATTTCAATCCTTCTCGGCAAAGTGTGTTACCAATTGTTTGTTTGGTGACTGTGGTCCCAGCTGCCCAGAGATCGTTGACAAGATCCTCACGTGTAGTTCTGGGATGATTCCTTGCTGTTCTCATGATCACTGACACTCCACGAGGTGAGATTTTGCATGGTGCAGCAGACCTAGGAGACTGACAGTTGTTTTGTGTTTCTTCCATTTGCGAATGATTGGACCAACTGTTGTCACCTGCTCACCAAGCTGCTTGGCGATAGTTTGGTAGCCCAGTCCAGCCTTTTGTAGGTCTACAATCTTGTCCCTGACATCCTTGGACAGCTCTTTGGTCTTTGCCATTGTTTGATTGCTCCTGTAGACGGATGTCTTTTATACAGGTAACAAAATGAGATTAGCAGCACTCCCTTTAAGAGACTGCTTCTAATCTCAGCTTGTTACCTGTATGAAAGACACCTGGTAGCCAGAAATCCTGCTGAATGATAGGGGATCAAATACTTATTTCCCTCATGAACATGCAAATCAGTGCATAATTTGTTAGACATGCATTTCTTTGGAATTTTTTTGTTGCTATTCTGTCTCTCAGTGTTACAATACACCTACCATTCGATTTTTAGACTGATCATTTCTTTGTGAGTGGGCAAACATTCAAAATCAGCAGGGGATCAAATACTTATTTCCTTCACTGTAAAACCCTGTGACAGCAGGCAGCCCAGCCCACACACAGAGAGAACACATGAACTGAGCGATCCCACACAATGACAGATCCGACACAATACACCACCACAAACATTGCCACAGATCAGCAGGCCATGCAGGCATTAGAAGAGCAGTCTGTGGGATCATGATGATGTCATCACTCACTGACACATTGCACATGTGATGGATGGATGGCCGGCCGGTCATACTCACACAGACAGGAGACAGTCAGACATTACCTTCCTCCGCAGGCACAGCTCTAATTCTGCTGATAAATGTTAAGAGAAGGGCTGGAACTCCACAGTGATCAGCAGCTGCCAGCCAGCTTGCAGTAAGGGACTGAGTCTGAGAGGAACAGTGGAAGGAGCAGCAGCTCAGCTGATACACTGGCCCCAGACACAGGGTATCTTCCTCTGTCCTTTCTTCCTCCCCTCTGCCGCCAATCCACTCAGCTGGAGGATCATTCATGTGGTGGTGGCATCCCACACAGAGAGAATGCCAGTCTATGCTGCGCCAGTTGCTCCTAGATGGCAGAGCGCCCTAGACGGCCACCTAGTTTGCCTAGTGGAAGCATCGACCCTGTGGGGGTAACCTGTAACATGCTCCAGAAGGTGAACTTAGCCTTTAACCTAATGCCAACAGCTAAAAATTCAGACAGAAACAGGTAGCATACTAAATTTTGAGGCTGAGTTGTATCATGGCAGATGAGACAGACACATACCTCCCACCTGTCCCTCATTTGTAACCAAATCCCTCTGTCCTTTGTTCTTCCTCAGTTGTCTCTCTTTTTGACCTGATCTAAGGATCTCTATAAATATATATTATGTAACTCTTAAAAGTGATTTGCTACATTAAACCTTTTATATAACCTTTTAATTATTCTATTTGTTGTTTTAAAAAAGGCAAAATAAAGGAAAAGTAGTCATGGTCCTTGTTTATGGAGGTATGGTAGTGCCATATGCTTGTATACTTTGTGCTGTAATGGTCCCTCTCTCTAATCATTCAAAGCTGAGAGATATGCAGACAAGCTTAGTCAGCTGGTGGCAGGCAGAAGGAGAGTAGAATCCAGAAAACTTATTTTAACTGTAATTTGTCCTACATCAGATCAGTTCAGTTTAGTTGGTAATGATATCTATCTTTATCAGCCATCTACCCAAAAAAGCCTGCTCAGCATAAGCTCAGTTGTCCATGGTAGGGCTGGGAAACTAGGTCGGCAAAGTAATGTCACTACTATTTCACAGGGGAGTTCAGCTTGAAAATGGTTTTATGGTTGGCTATGCTGAGTGGATTAATTTTATGGAAGATCAATTCGGCTCATCTCTTCTGAACTTAATTAGTTTAGCTCTGACAGTTGGCGACTTTCGATCACAATTCTCCACCTGATTTCAGAAAATTAACATATTAACCTAAAAGTGGTCTAAGAAGATGGTTTTTTTTTTCAGCCATAGGTGCACAGGATTGACTTACTCCACACACACTTTATAAATTAATTGTCAGTGATAGGCTTCACACTCTGATTGCAAGAGAACTTTTATTTCATTAGCATTAGAATACCTCCTGCCATTAATCACATAACTGGATTTGCTTTTTGTCCGGATTAGCTGATAACCAAAAAAAGGTAGTAGATGAGCTTTGGATAGACTGACCTAGTTGTTTTAACTTTACTGTTATTAGTTTGGTTTCAGGGACATAGCATGCTCAGGCACATTTGTTTTTTGACTATAAGTTTTAATTCTTGCAGAGACAGCAGGGATGTGTTTGTATGGGTTTTTTTCTTTCTCAAGTCACATTAAGTATGCAGCAGTGCCCACCGTTGTGGCTCTATGAGCCCTTTTTCTGCCTAATGCCAATCAATCATTTTGCAATATCTTAACTATGGCTGACACAACATCTGCAAGGGTCAAGATAATGTCTGGTATGTTAGGGGGTTAAACTACAAATTCAAAAGAACCTCATAAAGCAATTGTTTCAACATATTAAATCACTTATCCCTCATATCCTACTATTATAGGAACCTCACTTGATGGGAGGGTAAATCACATCTCTTAACCACTGTGGGTTCAAAGAGCTATTCATTCCACCTACCCTAATAACTCTCAGAGGGTTTTCCATTTTCATTAGCAAGACACTTGCATGTGTGGTTGAGGTAGTCCATTTAGACCTGGGTGGCAGGTTTGTAGAAGTGGTCCTTACTATATGGTCTCAAGAGTATGTTATCGGCCATTTTGCCTGCAACTCTTTTATACATTGTATGATAAGATATCACCATATTCTCTGGCTAAATTCCTATTTATGGTTTATTTTAATGCCATCGTATAAACTAATATAGATAATCATATAATCTAGAACCTTATCTTGCTTCTCTCTCTCTGACTATTACCACCTAAATATAGTACTACAGATCCACTATACCCATATTATCCCTCTGTGGAGACAGGTCAGGGATCACAGTGGATAAATCACCCCAAAGCAGATGTCAAATTATCCCCACTCCTGCAGGAATATTAGAACTTTAAAGACTCCAACTTATCCTCCCCCAATGGTATGAGATTCCTTTAAGGCATCAACCTGTGAACAGTATATTTCTAATATTAAGGGAATGCAAACTGATGACACACATATTGTCCACGAGCTACAGAGGTCAGTATAGGTGGCCAGCACCTCTTGTGCTTCCAATCCTACCAGGGAGAACTTTGAGAACTTTATTTGGCAGAACAGTGTCCATTATATGTGCATTATATAAATACCACTAAATATGATGTTTTCATATGAAGTAGATGTGCTTTGAACATGGAGATAAAAACTGCAGGTTGCTCACCCTACTGGCTCATAGTGACCATCCGGCTATGGCTATCTCTAAAATCCTTACCACAGAGGGACAGGAAGTTACTGAGCCTACTAACATTCTGGAGGCCTTTTCTCAGTACTTCAAAAATGTATATAACTGCTCCCTACCACAATAACCAGATCAGTTGCCTCCAGAACCTTTGTTAGATGAGATTATATTGGACTGGCTATCAGAGTGTACCTATCTGACTTCTATTATCTCCAAAACAGTAATCGAAGAAGCCATTAGATCCTCCCCAACTGGGAAGGTCTGTGGTCCAGATGGCATGGAATTCTATAAAAAGTATGCTATTGTACTGGTTACTAAGACCCTAAGTCCTCTTTCACTATTGCTTTCAGAATCGGTCCATATAGAGATGTGATTTCATCTCAATATGTTCTCATTCAGAAACCCCCAAAGGACCCAGCTCTTTGTTCTTCTGATAGGCCCTAAATATTATCTGTAAATTATCACAAAAATATTATTGACCCATCTCAACAACATCATCACCTCAGGCACTGATCCAGACCAAACTGTGTTTATCCTACTAAAATCCACAGATATCAATTTAAGGTGTTTATTCACATATATACATACAGGTGAAACTCGAAAAATTAGAATATCGTGCAAAAGTTCATTTATTTCAGTAATGCAACTTAAAAGGTGAAACTAATATATGAGATAGACTCATTACATGCAAAGCAAGATAGTTCAAGTCGTGATTTGTTATAATTGTGCTGATTATGGCTTACAGCTCATGAAAACCCCAAATCCACAATCTCAGAAAATTAGAATATTACATGCTATCAATAAAACAAGGATTGTACATAGAACAATATCGGACCTCTGAAAAGTTATAAGCATGCATATGTACTCAGTACTTGGTTTGGGCCCCTTTTGCAGCAATTACTGCCTCAATGCGGCGTGGCATGGAAACTATCAGCCTGTGGCACTGCTGAAGTGTTATGGAAGACCAGGATGCTTCAATAGTGTCCTTCAGCTCTTCTGCATTGTTCGGTCTCATGTCTTTCATCTTTCTCTTGGCAATGCCCCATAGATTCTCTATGGGGTTCAGGTCAGGAGAGTTTGCTGGCCAATCAAGCACAGTGATCCCACGGTCATTGAATCAGGTTTTGGTGCTTTTGGCAGTGTGGGCAGGTGCCAAGTCCTGCTGGAAAATGAAGTCAGCATCCCCATAAGCTCGTCTGCGGAAGGAAGCATGAAGTGCTCCAAAATCTCCTGGTAGATGGCTGCGTTGACCCTGGACTTAATGAAGCACAGTGGACCAACACCAGCAGATGACATGGCTCCCCAAATCAATACAGAATGTGGAAACTTCACACTGGACTTCAAGCATCTTGCAGTGTGTGCCTCTCCATTCTTCCTCCATACTCTGGGTTCTTGGTTTCCAAATGAGATGCAAAAGTTGCTCTCATCAGAAAAGAGGACTTTGGACCACTGAGCAACAGACCAGGTCTGTTTTTCTTTAGCCCAGGTAAGATGCTTCTGACGTTGTTTGTTGTTCAGGAGCGGCTTGACAAGAGGAATACGACATTTGAAGCCCATGTCCAGGATCCAGCTGTGTGTGGTGGCTCTTGATGTACTGACTCCAGCCTCAGTCTACTCCTTGTGAAAGTCCCCAACACTTTTGAATGGCCTTTTCCTGACAATCCTCTCCAGGCTGCGGTCATCCCTACTGCTTGTGCACCTTTTTCTTCCACACTTTTCCCTTCCACATAACTTTCTATTTAATGTGCTTTGATACAGCACTTTGGGAACATCCAACTTCTTTTGCTATTACCTTTTGAGGCTTTCCCTCCTTATGGAGGGTGTCAATGATGGTTTTCTGCACAACTGTCAGGTCAGCAGTCTTTCCCATGATTGTGATTCCTACTGAACCAGACTGAGAGACCATTTAAAGGCTCAGGAACCCTTTGCAGGTGTTGTGGCTTAATTAGCTGATTAGAGTGGAACATTTTGAGCCTAGAATATTGCACCTTTTCACAATATTCTAATTTTCTGAGATTGTGGATTTGGGGTTTTCATGAACTGTAAGCCATAATCATCACAATTATGACAAATCACGGCTTGAACTATCTTGCTTTGCATGTAATGAGTCTATCTCATATATTAGTTTCACCTTTTAAGTTGCATTACTGAAATAAAAGAACTTTTGCACGATATTCTAATTTTTTGAGTTTCACCTGTACTTCCCACAAATATTCAGGCAGGAAATTGGAGCCTTCATAGATATAGAAAAGGCTTTTGACATAGTAGAGTTGTCTTAACTGTGGATGGTGATGGGCAGAATGGGGCTACTGTGTGTTTCTGTAGTTTGGATCCAGACATTATACAGCTATCCATTTCAGTCATCCTTAGTGTCACCCTTTTTTGCCCTTACAAAAGGGTACACGGCAGGGCTGTCCTCTTTCTTCAGGCCTTTTTGCTACTGCAATTTAAACTGGGCTGGCTGGA
>CATNWA010003560.1:0-18512 GCA_951230385.1 Staurois parvus | reverse complement strand
AGGTTAATGCAAAATTTTTTCCCTCGCCCTTGCCGGTTTCTTCTGGCCTATCTGCACGGTTCAGCCTCTCCTGGGGCCCAAAGCCTTCTCTCGGTTTGTAAAACTTCTATAAGGAGGGGGGGCCCCCCCCCATATCCGGGAAACTGGGGTCCCAGGTGTGGGTTTCTAGGGTTTGCAAAAAGTTTTCTCCATATGACCCCCTTTAAAGGAACTTTCAGGGACTTCAGGGGGGGAAAAAAGTGGTTTTTTTTTAAACTCTTTTTAAAAAAGGGGACTGGGGCGATCTCTGTTTCGTGATGGTCGGGTTTATAAGTTTAATAAAATAGGTAAGTTTTTTTAAAAGGGGTTTCCCTTTGCCTAAAAAGCAGCGGGGAAAAGGGAGTCTTCTTTTGACTGGAAAGATGTGTTTCCTTTTAGCGGGCCCTTGAAAGGCCCCCCTTTACTTCGAGGCTTTTGGGGCCAAATTTTTTTTCATCAGACTACCCAAGATGTGTATTCTCCCCAAACGATGAAACAAAAATCCTTGTTGGAAAATTTAAAACGAAAACAAAAGGGAAAGTTTTACTACCTTTAAAGGTAGGGTTCGGCAATCTGCATTGGAAAATCATTTCCCGTAGCCAAGGAAATGAAGAAAAAAATTTCAGTTCTGTTAATTTCAAGTTCCCTTTGGGGCCCAGGCTCTTCCCTTCCCTTCAATGCGTTCGTGGTCTTTTTTTCCCCCAGAGTAAAATTAAGTTGCCGTACATACACTATAGATGAAAAATGCTTTTTCCTTGGGAAATTTTATAGTATTCCTTTGTGTTTACAGTTGTGCCCAAAAATTATTAAAACCCCCACTGAAATTGAGTTTTTTTTTTGGCCATTTTTGGGACATTGTTTTGATCATTCGTAATTTTGGGCTTAAAATTTACTTTTAAAGAGGCACTTGTAGGTCGACAAATAAAAACAAAACAGTTAAAATGAAAAAACCCAAAAATTTTTTTGGTCCTTTTTTTTTTGGTTGGCCCCCACAGCATTATCAGTTTTATTCCCCCCCCCAAAATTTGAAAATTCAATTTTTGTATTTTAGTCCCGCACCTTTTACGTTAAAACCCAGCTTTTAAACGTGAAGCATAGCTTGACACAAGTGTTTGCGGATCTACGGGTATCTTGCCCATTCTTCAGGGGAAAAGGCCCTTTCCGGGTTCAGTCACATTCTTGGGCTTGCGCACTGAAAATGTTTTTCTTTAAGTCCCACAGGGGTTTTCCCCAAATCGGATTTTTAAGTTGGTGACTGCGAGGGCCCACTCCAAAATGTTCCAGCCTTTCCTCTCCCAACCATGTCTAGGGGAAATTGGAGGTATGTTTGGGGTCATTTCCTGTTGAAAGGTAAAAAGTCCCCCAACCCTCAGGTGTGTGAGGGGACTGACCCTTTTTAAACCCCAATTTCCCCTTGGTACTAAAAGGGGAATTCATGGTCCCTTGCACACGCTGAAGTTTCCCCTTTGTACCTGCGGGAAGCAAAACACCCCCAAAGCATGATTGACCCCCCCACCATGTTAACAGTAGGCAAGGTGTTCTTTTCATTTAGGCCTTGATCTTCCCCCTTTCCAAAAACATAGCTTTAAATCATGGGCCCAAAACCAGTTCTAATTTTGTTTCATAAAGCCCAACAGAAAAAACTATCCCAAATTTTTTTGGGGTTTTTCCACATGGCTTTTGGCATTTTTGCAGTCGCCCTCTTCTTATTCTTTGGAGACGGGCAAGGGGGTCCCCCTGGGAGTTCGGGGCACGGGGGCCCTTCTTTCGCAGTTTTGCGTTTAAATTGTCGGGCTAAAACTTCTGTACCCACATCTGACAAATCTTTTCTAAATTTCCCTCAGCAGTCAAACGGGGACTTTCCCCAACTCTACGTTTCCCGGGTTTAGCGCCCCAGCAGGAAGTCACCCATCTTTTTTTCCCCCCAAGAAAAGGTTTTGCGTTTAAAACAGTCCCCTTTTGGCTTAAATTTTGCGAATGATGGCTTCCTAAGGTGTCTCTTTTTATGTTTAACATCTTTGCAATCTTTTTAAAAGCCATTGCCCTTCCTGTAAAGGGAAAATTTCCACCTCTTCTTGTCTTCCCGGACCATTTCTTGCCTTCCCCCTTTTTTGTTAAAACCCCACCCCCAAAAGTTTAGAAGGAGCTGAGTATCACAGTCATTTTAAAGCTGCCTAATTTGGGGCTTTTTTTATGCTTGATTGCTGCTCGGGGACATCCACAGGTGTTTTCAAAACCTGATGGAAAAACACCTGTATGAACCCCCTGTTCTTCAGAGTGGTAGTCTTTATGGGGTTTAATAATTGTGGCAAAGAAGGGGGGGGGGGGGGGGGAAAACCCCCTAAGAAACCCCCTTTTTCTAATGTATTTTCATAAACAATTTATGTCTTTTTTGTTGAAATTTTGGGGAGTTACAACCCTCCTTGTAGGATTTGATTCGAATACAATTCCAAAAAGTACACTTTAGTCCCTAAAACCCCCTTTTCAGCATTTGGGGGGTTTAATAATTTTGGGACAAAATGTATGGTTTAAAATTCCAGATGCCTACTTCTAAGTCGAATTGGTGGTGCAGAATGATGGATCAAGGCCCAAAAAAATTTTAAAAAATGGGGGTCGTTTGCTGTCAACCCACTAAAAGCCATCGTTTAAGGGCGCTGTAGGTTGTCTTTAAAGATAAATATTTACAAAATTTCTAAAAAAAGGTAAAAATCCCAAGGGAAAATGAGGTTCCAGGGGATATGTAGAAAAACCAACAGCATGGGCAGCTCCAACAACTCAACGGGCCCCGCAATGGGACATGAGCACCAAAAAAAAAGGAGTGCCCCCAAAACCTGTGGAAGTCAATAGGCAAAAGGGCCCAGAAACATTTAAAATTTCAAAATTCATTTTTAAATTTTGGGGTTTAAAAAAGCAGGGGCAGGTGGGACATCCCCAAAATTGATACATCCCCAAAGGGCAGGGGAAAAGGAAAAAAACAAAATTCCCCAAAAGCTGGAGGAAAAATGATCCGGCCCCTCAGCTCAGGAGCCTCGGGGACGGGGGAGTGGATGGAAAAAAAAAACCCGCGGGGGATCATTCGTGGTGAGTCCGAAGGAATTTCCGCGTCCCAGATTTGGTTTTTTGCATGGAAAGAAAACCCCCTGAAAAAGGGCTGGGGGAGCACAGTAAAACCTGGGGGGAAACACTCAAAATGTAAAAACCAAAGGGAGAACCCGGTCCTCTTTTAAAATCATGTTTTGGGGAACGGGGCCCTTTCCGGCAAAGCCCCCTTCTTATTAAACTTTAGAGGGGGCCCACCCAAAACATTTTTCTCACTGCCCTGAGGCCCCCTGAGCTGAGAAACCTCCCAATTGTGTCCAGGATCATTTTGTCGTCCTTTTCAGTTTTTGGGAATATGTATTTCCCCTTTCTGTAAAATTTTCATGCTTTTTCCCAACTTTAAAAGTAAATTTCGATCTAACTGTTCCTGCACTTGTAACAATGGACCCACGGGGTTTGGTAGCGTCATTTATTTGTTCCATACACTTTCTGTACCTCTATGCTGCGTAATTATTTTCACTTAGATTTTTCGGAGTTTCACTTCAAATTCATTGGGCCCAGCATTTTGCCTTTTCACATACCCAAAAACATTTTTCAAAAAATTTTATTTCCGTACTGGCAATCTTATGTGGGGAAGGGAAATGGGAAATTTTCCTTTTTCTGGACAATAGCCTGAGGGGGGCCCCTAAACTTTCTTCTAGTTCCTGGCAAAATTCGATTCAAACTCTGCCCAAATTTGGAGGGTTTTCAACGGGGAAAGGGCCCAAATAATCTCATTACAAAAATGATATTTCCGGGAAAAACAATCGGAAAAATATGTAGGTTGTCCTTAGGAAGGTAACCATATTAGTTTTTGTTTGGAAAAAGAATAGCCAACCCAAATCTGTTTGCATGCCTTGGTCTCAAAAGGGAAAAGAAAAATAGTCTGCTTTAACCCATGTGGTCTGTTGGGACTCACTGAAAGGGTTGGAACGTTTATAATGAGGTATTTAACCAAGTTAATCTTTTGGGAGCGTTCTTTAGCTACAGGGGGATTCTTTTTTGGTTGTTCCTAACTCAGGGATGTGAAATTTTTATACTCCCCAAAATTGCCTGGGACAGGCAGAAGCAGCGGGGGCTTACTTGTCAGGAGGAAGCATTTAGGCGGCTGCATGGCACCCGTTTGCTTCCCACCACCACACAAATTTCCCAACCCCCCGGGCCCCCTCATGCTTTGGCAAATTCCCCCCTATGTACCCTGGATTTCCCACTTCCCCATTTTGCGGGCCGGGCCCGGGGCTAGGGGGGTGCGGTGGGTAAAAGGGAAAAGAGAAAAGAATAGACCCCGTTTCCTCCCCTTCTTGCCCTGAACGGAAAACCGACATTTTAGGGGGTCACTTCGGGGGCCCCCAGTGACAGACTTCCGGGCCATAAAGGGGCTGGGTAAGAACATAATGCGGGTAAATTCTGCACTGTATTACATTCAATGTGGGCACAGGGGAGCCCCGCAGGTTTTTTTTTTTTGATTTGAATGTCGCAAAAACCCTGTCATTTAAAAAAAAAAAAAAAATTTATTTTTTTTATTTGTAAAAAATTACAAATTTTTACCCCCAAAGCAAAATAACATATATTTTGGGGGAGTTTATGCGTAAAAACGTCAAACTGTGATCCCAAAGAAAACATATCACCACGCACGCGGGGGATGAGCGCAATAATTCTAGCACCGACTTTATTTTAAAAACTGATTCCCCTGCGGGGGGGCTTTAAAGGGGCCCCAACCTATTGAAAATATAGGTAAAAAAAACTTTTGTAAATTTCATAAGCCAGGGCAAATTTTTTTTACATGTTGGGTATCCTTTTTATTTAAACACAACAGGCCCCAGAAGACGCCGGACCATTCACAAAACGCAACGTTCCCTCAAGCATGCGAAAGTGGGCCCCTGGCTCTCACCCCGGGGCCCAACACTAAGAGAGGAAAAATTCCGGGGGAAGGGGGAAAGCGGGTCCCTGTCAAATTCGGGGCACCCCTCCCCCTTCCTCCCCAAAGGTCCCAGTCTTTTGGTACCCCCTTTGTACTGTCTGCAGTTTTTCTGGTCATCCCCTGTATGTCTGCAGTCTTTTGGGTTTTAAATCCCCTGTACTGTCTGCAGTCTTTTGGGTCACCCCCTGACGGGTCTGCGGTCTTTGGGGTCACCCCCTGTACTGTCTGCGTCTCTTGGTCACCCCCTTACTGTCTGCATTTCTCTTGGTCATCCCCTGTACTGTCTGCAGTCTTTGGTCACCCCCTGTACTATGTCCGAAGTCCTGAGTCATCCCTCCTGTACTGTGGTTCCCTGCGAGCACCCAGGTCCATGCTGTACTATGTCCACAAGTCTCTGGTCATCTCCTGTAGTAAAATGTCCGCAGTCCTCTGGCCATCCCCTGTACTATATCCACAGTCTCTGGGTCATCTCCTGTACTGTGTCCTCAGTCTCTGGTCATCGTGCCCCTGTCCTGTGTCTGCAGTCCATTGGTTTCAAGAATAAATTTTTTTCTTCTTTTTCTCCATTCTTTAATGACCAAAATTTTCATCAGGAAAAGGGCCCCCCTTTTACCCTTTCCAAAAAGTACCACCACAACGGGCAGTTTTTGCTGCTAAAAACCCCAAAACAAAACCCAATATAGTATCCCCCCAAAGTGACCCAAGCAGGCTTCCCCTATACCTATTTATCAATAAACTCAAAAATTCATGGGGTTTTCATTTTGGTTTCATCATTCCCCCTGTACCCATAAATGGGGTAAAATTATATAAATTTTTAAAGGGAACTATAAAAAAAAAATTAGTGATTTTTCCCCATATTTTCCCCAAAAGAAATTGGGAAAAACAAAAAAAGTCTCGTGGTAGAACAAACAAATAAAAAAAAATAAAAAAATCAAAAAATAAGAAAAAAAAAAAATATCTTTATTGTTTTATTTTAAATTTACCATAATGCATGTTCTATTTTAACTTTTTTATGCCCAAATTTGTATTTTATGTTAAAAGTTCACTTTAAATTTTATATAATTTTACACATCATGTTTACAGGGGAAAGGGTTTAAAGGGACAAAAAGGGCCCCGGGAATTTTTCCTATTGGGGCCTAGACACATTTCTGTGGGTAACTTTTATTTTTTAAATAGTGAACGTTTACTTTTTAAATATTTAAACGTCTATTTTTAATAGTAAAAAGTCTATTTTTTTAATAGTAAAACGTTTTTACTTTTTAATATTGAACGTCTACTTTTTAATAGTGAACGTCTATTTTTTAAATTAGTAAAGGGTTACTTTTTAATAGTGAACGTTTACTTTTTAATAGTGAAGTCTCCCCCTTTTTTTTAAAAGTGAACTTTCTATTTTTTAAATTTGGGGAACTTCTACTTTTTAAAAAGTGAACGTCTATTTTTTAAATAGTGAACGTTATTTTTTAAATAGTAAAACGTCTCCCTTTTTAATAGTGAACGTCTATTTTAGACTGCAAATACATTTCCCAAAAAGAAAAGGGTGTCAAAAAGGGTAGACTCCAAATTGAATTTACTAAGGGAGACACAGCCCAAGAATCAGACTCCCCAAAGCAGATTTGGGATAAAAAGGGCACGTTAACTTCATAAAAAAACCCACTGCAGAGCCCATGGTTTCACATTGAAATTTGCTTTCCCAAATTTATCGGGGGATTCACTTTAAAAAATATCTACTTTTAAAAAAATTTTTTAAAAAACTTTGAAAAAATTTTTTTTTTTTAAAAAGCAAGTTGTCCCAGTGAAAAAACTAGATTTCTTTTCGTTTTCTAGGGCCCGGATTTAACTGGGGCATGTCCCGAACACATTTTAAAAGTTTTTTTGTGGGGCTTTCTTTTTGGACCCTTTTCAATATTTAAATTCTGTGGGGAACCCACTGACGGGATGGAATCAATCGATTTCTACTGTTTTTAAAACAAACAGCACTAGGAAATTCTTTATGTATTTTAATTTGATTTCCTTAGTTCTATTGATTCTATTTTCTTTTTTATCCTTTATAATTATTTCTGTTTGATTTTACTTATTTTAAAGGTCTGGGATATTTTTTTTTTGCCCGTTTGAATCTAAAAAAAAAAGGGGTTGCAAAAAAAAAAACAAAAAAAAAAAAAAAAAAAAAAGCGTGGGGTCCCTCCCCCCATCCATCCCAAACCTTTGGGTCTGGTATGTATTTTAAGGGGTAACTTTTTACGCGAAATAAAAAAAAAACAGTGGGGGGGTTTCCCCCCAAAAATCCAAAACAGGACCCTTTTTCCGAGCATGCACCCCGGCAGATGGGAAAACCCCCCCCCCCCTCCTGAACCATCCCGGGCCCCAACATGCCCTCACCCGGGGGGGGGGGGGGTGTTTTGGGGGCGGGGGGGGCCTTTCCAGTTTTCTGATAAGCCCCCCGCCCGCAGCCCCCAAAACGACCACCGGCCAGGGTTTTTGGGAAAGGGCCTTTTTCCCCATCAAAGGGGAAAAGGGTGTTGGGGGGGGAAAAGCCCCCTCCCCCAAAGCACCCCCCATTTTCGGGGATGGGGCCCTGGAAAGGATCGGGGGGTGCTTGCTCGCCCCCCCCTTTTCCCTGAGCCCCCGGGTTTCATCCCGGGAATAAGAGTTGGTATAAAATTTGGGGGGGGAAAACCCATGCTGTTTTTTTTTTTTATTTCGGCGTGGAGTTCCCTTTTTTAAATCCATACGGCCCCGAATGGCGGGTTTGGGAAAGGGAGGGGGGGACCCCACGTTTTTTTTTTTTTTTTATTATGGTGGGGTTTTTTAAATGTAATTCTGGCCTTTTTTGGTTTCACTATGGCTCAGAAATTAGCTGCCCTTTCCCCCCGGTCAAAGAGTAAGTTTTGTTTTGAGTTTATTTCCTTTAAAAGGTAAAAAAGGGTTGACTTTTATTTAAATTTAAAAATGAAGAAATTGTTCTGTAATTTTCGGGGAAAGTGACACCCAAGCTTGGGGAACTTAGTAAAGGACAAAAAAAGGCAGGGCCGTTAGCTTTTAAAAAAATCAGCACCGACATACACTTCGTTTTGTGAACCAAATTATTTGAACATTTGAAAAACCGACCAAATTTAAAATTTTAAGGGTTTTGGAATTTGTACACCAAATATGACGTTCCCTGGGCGTTGGTAAACCAAGGAAATGCTTGTTTGAAAACCCTTTGTTTTGGGGAACCATAGAACATACTCGGAATTGGCAAATAGAAAACTTTTGGTTTACATTGGAGATATCTGGCTAGTTCCCACTGCCCTTTGCCGGGGGACTTGGGGGTTGTTTCCGCAAAAATACAGGCAGTTTAGCTTTTCCCGCTCTGTGGATTAGTGGTTAGCATGCGGGCCTAAACAAAGAATTCCTTAGGGTTTTGGGGAAAAGGTTGGAAAAATTCCCAAAACCCAAAAAGGGCAGGAAGAAAGAAAAAAGGGCTTGATTTTTTCCAAAATGGGTTTTGGTGGTTTTGGGTTTAAACCTTCAAATTTTAAGGGTTTGTTCTAAGGGCAACATTTTTGCCTTTTTCGGGCTAAATGATTCCCTAAAGGAAAAGGGGAGGCCTTCTGTTTTTTGGGTTGAAAACCCCTTTTTCCAAAGGGGGCCTTTTGTACCCTAATTTGGGGGAAAAGGTTCTTTAAAATTTTGGGGATAAAGAAAAAATTGGGGCCTAAAAATTTTTAATTTGGAAATTTGGGATTAATGCCTTGGGGTTTTACACCCAAACCCAAAAACTTTTGGGGAAGGGAATTTGTCAAAAAGAAAAAAGAGCTAAAGTGGGTGAAAAGATTTTTAAAAACCCCCAAAGAAAAATATTTTTTAAACCCGGAAAGTAAAGCTTACGGGAAGTGGGTAAAAAGGAAGATTTAATCCCCCCTTTGGAAAGGGAGTAAAAAATAAAGGGGAAAAGGGGGAAAAATAAAAAGGGGAAATCAAAAGAGGGGGGGGGAAAGAGGGGTGAGAGAGGGGGAGAGAGAAAAGGGGGGGGGTTTTTGGGTGGGGAACCACACATCAAAATTGTTAAAAAATACTGGCGTGGATTTTTTCCCAAAGGCATAGCGGGAACCCCTATCCAGCAGGTCCCAAATGCCTTAAAAGATTTTTTTCCCCTTTGTTCCCTTTCCCTTTGCTTCGTTCACACTATATGCAATTGAAAATTGTTAAAAATTGGGCAAAAGTTCCCAAATTTCCCCGTGTTTTCTAGAGATTTTCAAACTGTTGTGATTTCAGTTGTGTTTAGCATTGAAATTTTTTTGGGGTTTTCTGATGTAAAATTTGGGCTCTAAAAGGGCCCCAAAAGTTCGAAAAGGAATTTCCCTTTTAAAAATCGTAAGTTCAAAAAACAAATGGCGTATTTTAAAATCACTCCCCATTCATTATATCCGATTTTCAATTCCCCAAATGCACCTAAAATTTTTTACACCCTGGATGGGGACTTGTCATGCGTTTGGGGCAGGGGCCGGGCAATTTTTCCATTTGCTTTGGAAAAATTGAAACATTGTTACTGGGGGCTAACACCCCCGGAAAACATCAAACCCGGATGGGCAATTGCCCAACTTACAGTGAAGTTGCACAAAGTTCACAATCCTTTTGGGGATGTAAAACAGACCCTTTCAGTGGAAAATTTGGGGTTCCCAACTTGGTCTACGTTTTTTGCAAGTCCTGTCATGCCGATTGCATACCAAATCGCAAACAAGTTAGGGGGGTTACCCCGGTCCATTAAAGCGATTTCTAAGTGGTGTTATTTAAAATACAGTCACATCATGGGGACTTACAGTGAAGTCTCTGATTTCAAATTTTGGGGGGACATGCTAATTTAAAGTGCGATTTGAAAGGGCATTTTGACAGATCCTCGCAAAACCCCTTTAAAAATTTTTAGCGTATTCATTACTTCAAAAAAATTTGGGTTGCGGCTCCAACCAAGTTTAAAACCACCCAATATGAACGCGAAAATAGGGCCCACATTGAGTGTGACTTGGATGTGATTTGCATGAATGCGACTTGCAAATCGTATGCCAAGTCGCACCCTATTGTTGCTATTAGAGCAGCCCACAGGGTTCTTTTTTCCGACCCCAATTTCACAGTTTACTGTGGCTTTTTTCTTTATTTTTTTTTTTCCTTTTTTTTTTTTTTTCTTTTTTTTTTTTTTATTTTTTTTTTTTTATTTTTTTTTTTTTTGTGAAAATTTCCCCCGGCCACACTCAAAGCTGTGTTTTGATTTTGGGGGTGTAAATGTTTTGCATGTTCTTTCCCTTTTAAGGGGTTTGTGTGTTAATTTTAAATAATTGTGTTTATTACCTTTTATTTTAATCCAACCCCAAAAGTCCCTTGCTCTGCTCTTCCAAGTTTGCTTTATTTAGAATGAAAAAAAGTTTTCAGACAAAAATGGTGAGAAATGTATGTGTGGGGGGGTTTGGGGGGGGGGAGGTGTTTTATTTTGGCACGTATGTATTTTTAAAACTGATAAAATTTTGACCTGCCCGGTTTGTGAATAAGCCCAAGTGATTAAAATTAAAACCCTTTGTTTCCCGTGTAACCCGTGAAAGCACAGTTTTATTATAAGTATAATCTTTTAGATTGTAAGTTCTTTGAGCAGGACTGTTCTATTTTTTGCAAAAATCAATCCCGTTTTTTTTTTTTTTTTTTCTTCACACCAAAAATATTTAAGGGAGCTTTTTGTTCTGTCCAAATAAACGTGGAATTTTGTTTTTGAAAACAAAAAAAAAATTTGTTTCTATGTATTTTTTGGGGGGGGGCTATTTTAGGGTTTTAGTTGGTTTTGTTGCACAGTGGGGTAAATGGTTAGTACTTCCACCCGGCGTATTGGGTCGTTGGTTCGAATCCCGCAATGGCACCTCCTGCCTGGGGGTTTGCATGTTCTCCCCGTGGGCCTTTTTTCCTCCGGGGTTTTTCCGGTTTTCCCCCCCTTTAAAGACATTTCTGGTAGGTTTTAAATTGGGGTCCTGTCAAAAAATTTGGCCCCGTATATGTATGAAAGTAAGTTAGGGGTTTAGTTTTCGCCCCTTTTAGGGGTTAGGAACTGGGTGGGGAAATTTTCCCCCACTATATGTAAAGGCTGGGGGTTAAAAATTTACGCGCTATACAAATATCTGAAAAAGTTCTACACCATAAACTTATTTTTGGGTAGCTTATAAATATGCCCAAATTTTTCCTTGTTTGAGCCCAAAATGTTCAAGTTGTCCAAAAATAACAAACCAAAAGCCCCCTATTGCACGACAAGGGGCCATGTTATGTACCAAAGAATAGGTCCCTGGGTTTAATTTACAGCTAGCTATTCTTTTTCTACAATCCCCTTTTAAACCTAATAAATTGGGCCCCCAATTTTTTTTTGGGGACTTTGGGCCTTTTCTGGCAAATTTATATTCGCCCAAAGTATATAAAAAGTTTTAGCTGCAAGATACATTTTACCCCAAAGCAAAATTTTTCAATAGGGAAATGAAAAAATTATTTTCGAATGTTTATTACCAATGCAAACCGATGTAAAGTTTTCTATGGGCAGAAATAAATGCCCAAAAGGGGTGTTGGGGGGAGGGGACTAGGGGCGCTGTCATACCGGAATGTCATGCGTTTGCGGAAAGGGAAAATTTTCCACACCTGGAAGTGAGAGTGGGTTTGGGGTGTAGTTTTTGGAGAGTTTAGTGGTTTAAATTTTCAGTCTTTTTTTTTAGTTTTGTTTAATTTTTTTTTGTGGAATTCCAGACCACATCTGGACATGGCAAGGGTCGCTGTTCTCCACCCAGGAGCTGTTTCCCCATTTGTGGGGGAAAAATTTTTAATTTTTGTATTTTTAGTTGAAAACTGTCCAATTCCTAGATCCAATTTAGGGGACTTTGCAGAGGGTTTAAAGGTTTCTTCCCAAATTAAGGTGGCCCCAGGAAAAACATTACACCAGGGCCACTGTTAGATTTCATGGGGCCCCCTCCCCATACCTGACAGCCCCCCCACCCGAGAAAAAAATATCCAAATTATTTTTTGGGAAAAAAAAACCTAAAAACATAATTAAAAGGACATAAACCCCAAACCCCTATTCCCGTGAAATTAAAAGATAAAAAAGTACTGAGTTCAATTTTCCCTGTGTTGCCGTTTGCAGGGAACACTATGGAATTGCTTTCAGGTCATTTAAATTTGGGCAAGGATTTTGGGTGCAGGGGTTTTTGCCCTGAACCCCTGTGGCATTCAGGGCCACTTCCCCCCGTCATCACACCCCGGGCAATTTAAAAAACCCGGGGTTTATTTCAGCTGCTGTGTCCCCATAGGTAAAAGGTGGGTCTGGGAAAATAAACAAACCCCCCATTTTATGCTGTTTTCCCGGCCCGAGGAAATGTATGGAAAAGGGGAATTTTTTTTTTTTTTTTTTTTTCCTCAGCTCGTTAATTTCAATGGCCCGCCTAATGTGTTGGGAAAAATGCAAAAATACTGCAAAGGGATATTATTTTAAAGTGTGTTGCACCGAACACGTGCACTGCATGCAAAGGGCATTGAACATTTCTTTGGCTGTGCTGGATAATTGTGTGTTCTTGCATGCGTTTCTGCACCACCAATGGTGGGAACAAGGTCACTAAGGGCCAGTTCACACGTATTAAGAAAGTCTAGATGTGGTTCCTGATGCGTTTGTGCATGCCCTCATTGGCATGCATGTTTATAACACGTGTTCCAGTACATTTTGAGATGCGGTTTAGGCATCACGTTGCTTTGCTTTTTTGTAATCCCTATCCAGTTCGTATTTTCTACTTACTTTTATATTCAATTTAAATTACAGGAGGACGTGTGCGTTTTAGTACATTCTCCAATGGACATTTCCTATGTGTTACCTGCTACAGTTCTGTGCAGAAACAATGCCAGCGTGGGTCAACTTTTGTTTACAGCACCTGCAATGCACTGAAAATGCAAGCGCTGATGTGAGATACTATGACATTGACAACCATATAACCTTCTGTGAGTTTTGTGATGCCGAAAAAGCATACTGAAACATGTAGTGTGAACTAAAAGATTATTACGAGGTAAGGTGAACGGGACTGACCAGGGATTGTGAATTCAATCAGACTAGTGGTGAAATAATACAATCAGCAATCGTATAAAATGTGAGATCTGAGCCTGTAGCTGATCGAATAAGAATGAGACACATTCACTTGATCAGTAAATAGTGTAAAAGAGTGGGCGGTGATCCATAGATTTGCATATGGCGACAGGGTGATGATGGGGTGGGGGGAGTCGGGAGTCAAGCTTGTATAAGTGAGACAGCGATTTAATCAACGAACATTGATAAAAAAGTTCTCTCTAAAATCCCATGAAATATACACAGCATGAAACTTGCACATTTTCCAACTTGGTAGAAGAACAGACGCAGGTAACATTCATCCACTTACTAGACAAGTAGGCAAATTCATAATTCGATCAATATTCCTGGCACTGACACAACCCAGAAAATTGATCTCCATTTTGTTAACATTCATAAACGTTATTTTTTAACATTTATGCAAGGCCCAATAAACCTTAACAGCATGATGTCTTTGAAGTGTTGGCAGAACACACATCCATAACAGGGCGAAAGCATGCAAACTGGGATGCTAGCCATCACATGGGATTAGAACCCATGACCCAAGTGCTGTAAGTTCTGAGCTCTAACCACTAAAACCACTGTGGGATACACAGTTTGAGCCACAATGTAGAATAGTTTACGTTCGTTTAAAAAATGATAAAGCGAGCGCTGTTAAAATTATATAGACTTGTAAAATGGTATCACACAAGATAAATATAACCACGCACACCAGTACGTAGTGCATAAACTCAGTGAAAGGTCATATACACCCTTGTGACAGTGTAACGACACTATTAAGTACCTTTCTGGCTCCTGTGGCTCAGCTAATTCCCTCCCCAGGACCATTTGGGGGGCACCCACCCTGATGGATGGATGGATGGCTGGAGCTGGATGACTAACTCATAGCTGCCAGCATACCGCTGCACAACCCCCAGATGTGTGATGTGTATAACTCATGCGCATTAATACTTTTGTTCTGGTGAGTGTAGACCAGTCCCAAGGGTGGTTTTATCTTTCACGAGTTCATGCACTACTGTCCGTCACAGAGAAACCACACGTGCCATGCATAGGCACTCTCTGAGTTGGTACTCTCACACGAAGGAACATTCCATTATTCAGGAATGATTATATGAACTTATTTTAGCACCATTTTACATCATTCTTGCAATTCTTTGCACGCTTTTTGGTTTTTACATGCGTTCATTATTGATCACAACATGTATTTTATAGCGCTGCAACTTGACTTTAACATAGAATAGTTACATTATTAAAGAGAATGAAGCTATATCATTATATTGGAAACTTATTCCCAAATTATTAAACATTATTATAAAATTATTAAACAGTCCAAATTATTTGAGATAGAAGTGTGAAAATGTTTAACATTTAAAAATAGAATGTATGACATTCATTAGTAAATGCATTAGTTGTCTGATCATTTTGGAGAAAATAGCAAAAAAAAAAAAAAAAAAAAAAAATTAAAAAAATAATATAGGTGTACTAATTATGTTATATTCTAAGTATTCTCTTTTGCTAACAGGAAAACGCCAATGGTATCATGCCCGCGCTTGTGCGCCATCTAGCGAACATATCCGGCATTGCACCTGAAAACGTGCCAAAACGCGATTCCATACATTCACTATACAGAAAAGTAGATGCTTTTCAATGAGATTGCTAGACGCCTCTCAGAAGACTGACAGTCTTAATTGATTTAATTGAGTCTGCCTGAATGGTCAGAATCTGCTGGTAGACTCAATTCTTAGTAAATTCGGGCCAAAGTGACACATATGAATAATAGAGTTTATTGATAAATATGGTATAGGGTATGCGCCGCCTGCGGTCACTTGAGTAGGGATGATAACTATATGGTTTATGTCCTTGTATTTGCAGAAAAAGTGACAGCAATACATTAATTTTTTGCACCTGGCACGATATAGTGACTTTTGGATAGCACCCAGGTTAGTCACTTACAGAAAAATAACCAAAAACCTCACCTCAAATAAAAGTCCTAGGAGAATTCTAAAGCTGACAACATGCTTTCCATCACTGGCCCCCCACACAATCACGTCAAAAAGACCAACAAGAACTTTCAGATAGTTACAGCTCACACTGTCCCATTGTCTGAGGATTCCACCATAAACACAACTAGAGAACAAAATAAAATATATATATTAAAAACAAATATACATATATATATATATATATATATATATATACACAACACACACACGAACATTAACACAACACAGAAAAAGAAATTAAAATTAATATGAATAAGAGAAATGCTAATATATAAAGTGCTTTGCACATTCTGCCTGATTATGCCTTTTTGTCATAAAAACTGCATGAATGCTTTTTTAAAATTTCTGCAAGAAGACAAGACAGATAATCAAGGCACTTAACCACTCCAGAAGATTTTACCCCCCTTCCTGACCCAGGCCATATTTTTTTTACGTTACAGCGCTGCGTTACTTTAACTGACAATTGCACAGTCATGCAACGCTGCACCCAAATGAAATGTACGTTCATTTCCCACTACTTTTGGTGGTATTTGATCGCCTGTGCATTTTTTGCGCTTAAAAAAAAAAAAAAAAAACCCCGACAAATTTGAAAAAAAAAAAAAAGTTTTTGCTATTAAAACGTTGGCCCCTCTGTAATAAAAAAAAATAAAATCTAATTTTGGTCATAAATTTAGGCACAAAATGTATTCTGCTACATGTCTTTTGCTAAAAAAAAAAAAAAATTTCCAATACGTGTAAATTAATTGGCTTACATGAAAGTTATAGTGTTTACAAATGGTGGTGTATATATACTGTAATTTTTACTAGTAATGGCAGCGGCAATCAGCGACTTATAGTGGGACTTTTTTTCGGCGGACATTCTGACACTGGTGGGAACAGACTTGGTGTTACACTGACATCCCCAGTGATGCCCAATAGTGATCATTGCTTAAAAAAAAAAAAAAGCACCGACACTACTAATGACATTGGGCAAGAAGGGGTTAAACATGAAGCACAAAATCAAAGGGCTTAACTGTGTGCTGGGATGTGTTTTAACTGGGGGACAGTGTGTTGGGTGCTTCACTGTAAACACACTGCTTTTCAGCTCCAGACCATCCAGAGCATTGTGTCCATGCCGACTGGGGATCTGTGTCCTTGATAATCCAATGCTTTGAGCTATGGCCAAGCAGCCCCTTTGCCCTTTATTGGCTTTTTTTATTTCTGATAAAGTATGCATTTGTCAGCTGTGAGGCCTTTAAGGGATCATTTAACACTTGCTTTGACTTCAACACACATGAAAGTGTGCCTAACAGTATCAACATGCCTAGCTCATTAGTACCCCTGGACATAATTTCGTCTAGGTATTATGGTCAGGTGTCCACAAACCTTTATATAGTGTACTGAGCTAGAAATTATGTATTGTGTTGCTTTCTGAAAGCCTAACCCGTTATCCAGTGAAAAGAGAAACAGAATACACAGACAGCCATTTTTTGTAATATACACTGTGGGGCAAAAAAGTATTTAGTCAACCACCAATTGTGCATGTTCTCCCCACTTAAAAAGACATGAGACTAGAGGCCTGTAATTGGCAAGTCATAGGTTTAGACCTCAACTATGAGAGACAAAATGAGAAAAAAAAATCACAGAAAATCACATTGGCTGATTTGGAAAGAATTTTATTTGCAAATTATGGTGGAAAATAAGTATTTGGTCACCTACAAACAAGCAAGATTTCTGGCTTTCACAGACCTGTACTTCAAGAGGCTCCTCTGTCCTGCACTCATTACCTGTAATCAATGAGGGCACCTGTTTGAAACATGTTATCAGTATAAAAGACACCTGTCCACAACCTCAAACAGTCACACTCCAAACTCCACTATGGTGAAGACCAAAGAGCTGTCAAAGGAACACCAGAAAAAAAATTGTAGACCTGCACCAGGCTGGGGAAGACTGAATCTGCAATAGGCAAGCAGCTTCGGTGTGAACAAATCAACTGTGGGAGCAAATAATTAGAAAATGGAAGACATCCAAGACCACATGATAATCTCTCCTCGATCTGGGGCTCCATGCAATGATCTCAAAATGATCACAAGAAAGGTGAGCAAAAATATCCCAGGACCACACGGGGGGACCTAGTGAATGACCTGCAGAGAGCTGGGGACCAACACAGTAACAAAGGCTTACCATTCAGTAAACACACTACGCCGCAAGGGACTCAGATCCTGGCAGTGCCATGGACGTGTCCCCCTGCTTAAGACAGTACATGTCGGGCCCGTCTGAAGTTTGCGTGAGAGAGCATTTGGATGATCCAGAAGAGGATTGGGAGAATGTCATATGGTCAGATGAAACCAAAAATTGAACTGTTTGGTAGAAACACAACTCCGTCATGTTTGGAGGAGAGAGAATGCTGAGTTGCATCCAAAGAACACCATACCTACATGACGGAGAAACAGCCCCAAAGCATGATGTTGCCACCCCCATGGGTTTGGCAACATCATGCTTTGGGGCTGTTTCTCCGCAAAGGGACCTGGGACGACTGATCCATTTGTACAGGGACAGAATGAATGGGTCCATGTATTGTGTGATTTGAGTTCAAACCTCCTTCCATCAGCAAGGGCATTGAAGATGAAACGTTGCTGGGTCCTCCAACATGACAATGATCCCCAAACATACCATCGCAGGGCAATGGAGTGGCTTCATAAGAAGCATTTAAAGGTCCTGGAGTGGCCTAGCCAGTCTCCAGATCTCAACCCCATAGAAATACCTTTGGAAGGGAGTTGAAAGTCCGTGTTGCCAGCGACAGCCCCAAAACATCACTGATCTAGAGGAGGATCTGCATGGAGGGAATGGGCCAACATACCAGCAACAGTGTGTGCCAACTTGTGAAGACTTACAGGAAACCGTTTGACCTCTTTGTCATTGCCAAACAAAAGGATATATAACAAAGTATTGAGATGAAAACTTTTCATATTGAACACAAATACTTTATATTCCACCATAAATTTGCAAATAAATTCTTTTCCAAATCAGCCAATGTGTATTGTCTGGGATTTTTTTTTCGTATTTTTGTCTCGCATAGTTGAGGTCAACCAAAGATGCCAATGACAGGCCTCTCTCATCTTTTTCAGTGGGAGAACTTGCACAATATGGTGGCTTGACTAAATCATTATTTTTTTTTGCCCCACTGTATACCGTACTTTTCCGCTCCATAAGACGCACTGGGGGGAAATGGGGAAAATGTCCTGTGCGGTCTAATGGAGGCAAATATGGAGCGGGCGGCCGTCCCTTAATTCCCCGTCGCCACTGCTGTGTTAAAATACCCGGCCGGCCGCTACGCTCTTTTGTGGCAGAAGAGAGGAGGAGTCCGAGTCAGCAGTGCCGGGGAAAGGGGTTAAAGTGGAGTTCAGCTGAA
>CATNWA010003559.1:0-18323 GCA_951230385.1 Staurois parvus | reverse complement strand
TCTGTGCCCCGGGGCACTAAACCTGTGTTTTAAAACATGCCCAAAAAACCCAGCGGGTTGGGGAATTTGGAAATTGAGACTACGTTTGGCTGGGGGTGGTACAACGCTGCTGAGAAATTGAAAACTGCAAAAATAATTTTGGGTACCTTTTAAATACAAAAAAATGGATTATAAACCGCAAAAAGACAGACGGCTTCATATAATCCCTTATTTTTTTTTGTCCAAGTTCCATTTGAATTGATTTCCCTTTTTGCCTTTCTGCTTTTTTTTAGAAGGGATTTTTTGGGAAATTTTAAAAAAAAATGTTCCATAAGTGCCCGGGGGGCCCCCACCCCGGGGCCCCCCAAAAAATTTCGGGAGCAATTTGCAAATTGAAATCCCCTTTTTTAAATTACACCCAAAATGAATGGTTGAACGTCAGTTTTAAAATTTATTTTTTTTATTTCAAAACTTAATAAGCGCCATAAATTTTTAAAAACAGCATTTTAAAACATATAATTGTACACTCACACACCCCCCCAACCCCCAAAGGGGGGGTAAAATTCTAATGTCCCTAACTCAAAATTCAACATACACATCCCGGGAAAATTTTAGCCCGGGGGAGCCAATTCACCTACCAAAATGCCCTTTGGAGTGGGGGGGAAACCGGAAACCCGGGGGAAAAACCCCCATCCCACAGGGAGAACATGCAAACCCCCTCCCAGGTGGTCCCAAATTACCCGGGAAATTTGAACCAACGACACCAAATGCACCCAGGGGAAGTGTTTAACCTTTTTCCCCACTTTTCACCCATTTCCCCTTTACCCTTTGCGATTTGCTGCAAGTGATTTTTTTAAAGGGTAGTTCCTGCATTATTTTTTTTTCCTGCAGTTTTTTTTTGCGATTTCACCCCCATAGAATAAAAAGGAAATCGCAATGCAAATGGAGAAAATTTTTTAAAAAATCTTTACAATAAGCAATAAACCCTTCAGAAATTCCCACCTAAATCTCCCCGGGGAAAATTTGGGAAAAACAAAACCAGGGGTTTACTTTAAAAATCGAAAGGGTTTTAAAGGGGAATAAAATAAGGAAATTTTAACCATCCTTAAACACGCTGGGAAGTTGCTTGCTATTTGGGGTTTTTCCCGGGCCAATGAATTTAGCCATTTCACAAAATTTGAAAAACCCAAATAGTTACAGCTATCTCGAAAAACCCCGGGACAGATTTCAAGTATTCATAAGGGACCCTGGAAATCCCCCGGGCTTCCATAGAAGCCCCGACAAAGAATAATTTTTTTGCTCTTTTTAAATTTTTCCTGTCATCTTTCCCAATTTTTATGTTCCAAATTTTTTAAATTATTATTATTAAATTTTTAATTTATAATACGGGTTTTAAATTTTTATTATTATAAAAATTTAAATATTTTTAATTATTCTTGATTTATAAAAAAAAAATTTTTTATAAAAGGAAATTTATAAATTTTTTTTAAAATTTATTATTTAATCCCATGTTTTTAAAAAATTATTATTAAAAAATAGGTTTTAATATTATTTTTTATACATTTTTTATATTATTATTATGTAGGGATTTAAATTTTTAAATTATACAAAATTTAAAAAAAATAAAAAAACCCCAGGATTTAAAAAAAGCTAACAGCCTTGCCGCGCGTAGAAAATAACGGGGACAATACACAACAAAACATTTAAAAAAGGAGGGGGCCCCCGGTTCCGGGAGCTTAAAAATTAATATTTTTGAGTTTAATATAAAAGACAATGTCTTTGTTGCCCCGGGGTACAGGGACTGGGGAAATTTTGAAAATACCCCCTGTAATTTTTTTAAAAAAATATTGAAAAAATTAAAATACGGGAAATGGCAATTTAAAGGGGTTTTAAAAACCTCAGACATAAAAATATGAAAAAAAGCGGGAATCCCCCCCAAATTTGGGGTTCTTGCCTAAACCCGAACACAAAATTGTCATTTCTGTCTGCTGTTTCCCTTTCCCCTTTTCTATAAACAAAAAATCACTTTTGACAAAATTTTCCTGACACCAAGAGAAAAAAATGGTGATGGGGTGGAACCCCAAAAAAATTTTGACAGCCTTAATCTTTCCCTGTGGGGAGGGCTTTTGGTGCCTTTTCCCCTCCAATCAGCTCTCAAGAACCCCTCATTTAGCTCGCACCCTTTTAAAAATTTCTGAAACCTTGGATTTGCAAGGAAGGGGGCTACAGTAAACGGGAAACAACTTTTGCAGAAGGATTTGTTTTTTTTCTCTTGGTATCACTGGGTATTTTGGAAAGGGGGGTTTTTAAAAAACCATTTCCCCCCTTCGGGTCTTGCACATTTGTACCGCTCCCTCCTGGACAAAAGGGGCTTATCTGATTTCCCCACTGCTGTGACTTCTCCCCAATGTGCATTTAGAAGCTGCAAATAAAATAGTCAAATAGATCTCGCCCTCTTTTCCCCTTGGCGGGAACTTCCGCATCATTTAGCTTTTAAAACTCTTCAGCTGTCCCCCTGCCCCTTTTTTCATTCGGGGGGCTTTAAATTTTTTTTTTAAAAATTCGCCAAAATCTGGGCTTCCACTCAATATTTGCATAACTCCTCCCAAACCCACCCCATTTGGTTTCCCAAATTGGTACTGAGGGCCCTGAGAGAAGTACTGGGGGAAGGGGTGCGTGAAGTTTTTCAGAAGCAACGAACAGCCCCTTTGGGAAAGCCCCACTCATCAGACAGATTTACCTGCATTTCATAAAAAGAAACGAGAAAATGATCAGACAATGACATCACTGAGTCAAAAATAAAGCGATTTATGAAAAGGGAAAGGTTTTAACCAGCATGTTGATGGGGGGGAAGGGGAAAGAACCAGAGAAGGCAAATAAACAAGCAGATACACTTTTGGCCCTTTTAAAACACAGAAATTTGGGGAAATTTACCATAGCGTTTCCATGAACAAATTTTTTTTTAATCTTACAATAAAAAGAGCCTCCCCAACAATGAGCCAAACCCCCTCCCCTTCCTTTTAATTAGGGAAACCGGCTTTTCATTGGTTGGGAAATGATTTTTTCGCAGCCAATCGAAAAATTTCACATTTCCCCCAGAAAAAAATCACCTGTCGTTTTATTTTTCTACTACCTTTAAAAGGGAGCTCCAACCCCAAAAACCTTTGGAAAGGTCCCCCCTTTAAAAAGGGGCCCCCCCCCCACTACCCCCTTTAAAGGGTTTTGGGACCTTTGGGGAGCAATTTCCCCCAATTTTGCAGGTACCTGTGACGGGGGTTACTTTGGGGGGGAGGGGCCCTGGAACACAGCCACTTTGGGGGTGGGGGGAAACCCCTTTTCTCAGCTCCCCAAAACCCTCTTAGTGTTAATCAAACCCTTTGATTCTGTCCCCAATAAATTTGGGGGGGGGTTGTTGAAATTTTTTAAAAACCCTTTTGGTTTCATTTCATTTTCTATTGTGTGTTTTGCTTTGGGAGCAAACCAAATTAAAAAGGGTTTTGGATGGTTGGTTAGGTTTTATGGCTTTTTGTTGTTTGGTGTCTTTAGCTTTCCCTCCCTCCCCGATTTGGGGCTGTCTTTCCCGGTGTGGGCCCCTTGTTACTAAAGTAGATTTTTTCCCCCCCCCTTTTTCCCCCAAAAGCCCGGGGGGGGGGAAAAAGTCCCCGATTTTATAAATCTTGTATCCTTTTTTTAAAATAAAAATAATTTTATTTCCTGGTTTGGGTTCAATACTGGTGTTCTCTAGTCTTGTATGGTCGATTGTGGTGTCTGTTGTGGTGTTCGGATGGTTGTGTAGCACAGTTGTCTTACGTTAACCCAAATTTCCAAGCGCAGTCCCGGGGTCGGGTTCCGTTAAAGTAAACCCCCGCCCCCTTTTCCCCTGCGATCCCGCCTAGGGGGAATTTGGGAAAATGGAAGTTTTCCCCCCCCCCCCGTATCCCCTTGTCCAGAAGACAAAGGACCCTTCAAAGAAAGGGGCATTTCTACTCATTCATGCAAAAGGGGCACCCACTTTTGAAGCTGCAAGCTGTCAAAGCCAGGTACCCCCACTTAAAGGGTTTCAAAAACCCGGACCCAAGCATTCACTATATCGGGCTCCCAGGACCCCGCATTCAAATATATCCGTTTTTTCCCAGGACCCTGAATTTTTACTATATCTGGTCTCCCAGAAACCCCGCATTTTACTATACTGGTCTCCCGGGAAAACCCTGCATTCACAAAATCTGGCTCCCCCGGACCCTTCAATTTACTGGGATCTGGTTCTCCCCCCTACCCTGCCCTTTACTAAATCCTGGTTTTTCCCGTAAACCCCTGATTCACTATATCTGCTCTTTCCCTAGACCCTGCAATTTAAAATATATTCGGTTTTCCCCGGAAAACCCCGCTTTTAAATATAAATTGGTCTCCCCCCGGACCCTGCATTCACTATGTCAATTCTCCCCGGAAAACCCCGCAGCAAATACTTTTGGTCTCCCCCGGACCCTGCAAATTTACTAACCGATCCCCCGGACCCTCAGTCACTTTTTATTCGGTCTCCCCGGACCTTTTCAATTTACTTTATCAGGTCTCCCCGTTCCCTGCATTCCCCCTATATTTTGGTTTCCCCCAGACCCTGCATTCACATAAACTGGTCCCCCCCAGGGCCCTTTTTTTTCACTATATCTTGGGCTCCCCCCAACCCTCATTCACATATCGGCCTCCCCGGGTTTCCCGCATTAAATATATCCGGGGCGTCCCAGGGCCCCCGCATACACAAAACTGGTCTCCCCCCGGAAACCCCCATGGGCACTAAAACTGGTCTCCCGGGACCCTGCATTCACTATATCCCGCTCTCCCCTAGACCCGCCTTTCACTAAATCCTTTTTCCCCGGAAACCCCCCATTCACTAAAATCTTTGGGCTCCCCGGGACCCCGGATTCACTATATCTAAATTCCCTTCCCCCCGACCCCCGCCTTCACTATATTTGGGCTCCTCGGGGAAAACCCCCATTCACTATAACCCGCTCTCCTCGGAAACCCCGCAATCACTATATCTGGGCTCCCCCAGTACACAGAACATGAAAATGCTGTTATTTTAATAAAATAAAAATCTAAATACCTTTTTTCCCCATCAGCATTAGAGCATTTTTGTTACCCTTTTAAACAGTGGCCCCCGGGGTGGGGCACTGCTTTTTAAAACTTGTAGGAGGATTTTTATTTTGTTTTTAGAAGGAAGCAAACCCCTTTACCTGTCCTTTGGGCAGTGCGGGTTGCCTGGCTGATACAAATGCCCCTCTCCCAAAAAAGAAAAAAACCTCTTTAAACAAAACCAACAAAAATGAGCAAGTGCAGGGGTGACTCCACACAATATGTCTTAAATCAGGGGCAAAAGAGGGGGCACTGGAAGAAGGGGAGGGTCAAGAAGGAGATCAAAAAAGCTTTTTTTCACACCAAAAAATCTTATCAAAGATAAGAGGGGGACCTGGAAAAGGGGAGGGTCAACGAAGGGAGGATCAAACCCATTTTTACACAATTCAAGGATTAACCCCTTTTGGTTTTTACAGTGAGTATAACAAGCAAGCTTTTACTGCATCTACAGGGTGATTGAAATGTTGGTTTGGGGCCAAATAAAACTTTAAGATACGGCACTGGGGGGAGAGGTTTAAGGGCCGGGGAAACCCACCGCGGTGAGGAACAACCCATCGGGGACAGGTAAATTTGGGTGTTTTTTTTTTTTTAAAAATCACACTACGGGATTTTTTAAGATCCCCCGTGGTTTTCCCGCAAACACCTTTAACTTTCAACATTATCATTTGTAAATTTCAATACAAAACAATAGTTCTATTTGACATTCCCAATCTAATTCTTACTTGGGTAAAACCCCCTTTCTGTTGTGAGTGCTGCTGTCTGCTGGTCATCTCTTTCCACAACTTCCTGGATTCCCAGCATGCTTTGCTGACATCTCCTCCTTTTCAAGGACTATATTATCCCTGGTACCTTGCTGCCCGAAAGCAGTGATTTTGAAAACTGATCGGCCTCACTGAAAAAGCCATGTAATGAATATGTGTTAGCAGCAAAGAGGTGACATTAACGGCTCACACATCGCACATATGCATCCTTCGGCAGATCCAGAGCTTTCTTTGCTGTAATTGTGCTCTCAGTCAAAGGTACAGCTCCTGGTCTCTAGTTAATGATTCGGGCGGGCCAAATGGGACCAGCCTCCTTATCATATGACCACTGTGACAGCCAATTGCCAGAGGTGGTCAATGTAATCGGGCGGTGGTTCTTGGTTCCCCCCAGGCGTATAGACCCTGATGACTGGGGATTCTGGGGTCGCTGGAACAGGAAGATGTTAATGATAACGCACAATGCACCATGGGACTGACTTAGATAAAATGGTCAGAAAATATATTGATTAGTATTATAAAATCAAAAAGTTCTGCCAGATCCTTCAAGAAAAGATGGAAAGCTTATACATAAAGCTGCACTTGGTATTTAAGACACTACAGGCCCGCTCCTTCCATTCAATCAGTCATCCTAAGTAATATTCAATATGCATCTTGAAGCGGGAAACTTTCACCCAATAAAAGGTGCTGCATATCTGCCTCATCACCTCCCCCACACCCTCTATCTTTAATTTTTGGTTCCACTATTTTAGTGTTTTTGGGCAGGTTGGGGGGGGTCCCTGGTTTTGACAGATATCACTCTTTTGTTCCAGATCGCCTAGGTCCCTGGGGTAGGCAAACTGAGGCTCTCCAGCAGTTGCAGGACTACAAGTGCCATCAGGCCTCTGCAAAGTCATAGCTGTAACTGTCGCTGTAGTAACCAGTTTAGTAATGTTGCAATGCTCATGGGAAATGTAGTTCCACAACAGCTAGAGGAAGCGGCAGGTTGCTAACCCCTGCCTAGGCAATTCGAGAGCAAGTTCACCCCCCCCCCCTTTCACCTGCAGCCTTCTGGTACACATCACAGGTAAACAGAAGACCGCTGGTCCCATTCACAAAGTGCAAGATTTGCGCATGAACCACTGGGAAGCTGAAAGGAGTAGTCGCAGCCACTTCCCAAGTAGACATGCCAGCGCCCAGGGACCCTAATAAAACCCTGTGGCCCAGGTGAGGAAGGAGCTGCCTCCCTGGACAGGAAAGTATCCAATTAGTTTAAAGTCAGCAGCTACAGGATTTGTATAGCTGCTGACTAAACTTTTTTCGTTTCTAAAGGCAAAGAAACCGGCTTTACCCACTAGGGGGCCATCGCTTTGTGCAGCATGGACCCCCTATCCTCTGCAGCAGTGTGTACCACCGATGCCATCTTGTAAAATATATTAATGCTGTAAATTTGTTCCCATTGGGGGTGCCTTTTTTTTTTTTTGGGACTCTCCTTTGTGCCATATTTTTTGACGGTTGTTATCATGTGAAGAGCCCCTTTGCTTTCTTCTTCATGGGTTTGGATACCGTAGATTGGGAGCGCAACTATGTGTCAATGACAGTACCATCAGCCAGAGGCACCTGCAATGAAGCTAGAAGAGATCTCATGAGTGTATGAGATGAGGGAAGTCTATATCTGTTCCATACCACTAAAAGATTTTCAGTTATTACATCCCCCTTGGCTCCTGTTAGGCCTTAAGCCGGCTATCTAGATTACTTGTGTCCAGTTGGTACGCTTATGTTCGACCTTAAATGCATTGTGGTACTGTTATAGTATTGAAATAATTATAAGTCAGCACACAAAAACAAATACCCCCAGTACCCCTTAAAGTCGTATCATTTTCCTTCCCCTGAAGTACCAATATACAATATATTCAACCGACTTAAACAGACAAACAAAAGTCCCAAAAAGCAAAGTGTCCAAAATCTCAAATAAAAACCCCAAAAAAGTCCGAAGTGATATCCAAATCTCTTGATGGATAGGTGCTCACTACTCCTAAAATGAAGATGAAGAAGATAAAATCTCAGACGTTCTTCATATACCTCAAAAAAGCAAAATCTAGGACATGTGTATTATCTTAGGTAACACAAATATTGTGCCACACGTGCAGCTTGCAAAACACTATAGTGTCACAGCATTCGTGTAAAAGATACTCAGTAGATATCACTCCAAATCATATAAAAAGTGCATAATTACCCTAAATCAAGTAATATCAGCATGTGATCAACCAATATGCATGGAATATCCTCAAAACTGGCATCCTCTTGTTCCTTTAGACCTCACAAACAGACCAGGAATCATATGTGAATCCAAAATAGTATATAAAGTTTATTGTAGCCACTTACATTAAAACTGTAAAAATGGCTTCCTGCTACTAGCGACATGTATAGCCACATTGTGGCATCAAATGGTCTCCCGATCACCGGCGAGTTATACCGCCACAATCCTTCCCACCACTGTCAATTCAGCTCTGGAAGAGCGCCAGGAGTACACCGCGAGTCCCCAGGAATGCCAAAACACAAGCGCTCCAGAATCCTCAAAATGGCCACCGCCATGTGGCTATACACTTGTCGCTAGGAGCAGGAAGCCGTTTTTACCAGTTTTAATGTAAGTGGCTACAATAAATTTATATACTATTTTGATTCACATACTGATTCCTGGTCTGTTTGTGAGGTCTAAAGGAACATAGAGGGGGCCAATAGTGCTCTGCAAGATTTTATTAATAAAAAATGTATTAAAACACAACGGTGATGCGCTCACAAGCTTCAGTGTATATAGGGGGTAGGTATATAATTAGCTCAATGTGAAGCTGTCAGTAGTGGTAATAGTCCCAACTGGAACTGCTGGGATCATGGAGAGGCAGTAGATGTCAGTGATAAGTTCCAGAGAAGCTGTCAGAGAGCCACCACGGGAACCTCGGTAAGAATTGTCAGATGAAGCTGTCAAAAGCCTGGGTGCTAGTAGCCAATCAGGAACTGTTTTAGAGGCAAAACCACACCTCCTTCATCAGCCTCTTCTTTTATCAGCTGATGGAAAGAGGTGTGGTTTTGCTTCTGAAACTGTTCCTGTTTGGCTACTAGGAACCCAGGCTTTTGACAGCTCCATCTAACAGTTCTTCCCGAGGTTCCAGCGGCAGCTCTCTGACAGCTTCTCTGGATCTTATCATCTGCATGTACTGCCTCTCCATGACCCCAGCAGCTCACGTCGGGACTATTATCACTACTGACAGCTTCACATTGAGTTCATTCTATGCCTCTTTCACACTGAAGCTTGTGAGTGCATTACCATTGTTTTGTTATTTCTGTTGGTTAAACGATAAAAATTCACCTTTTTACAAAAAATAATAAATGCACATTTTTTTGCAGGTAAAATAAATGTGAATTTATTATTTTTGTTTCTGGAGCCTATAAAGCATTGTACCATGCAGGTCTCCTACATGTGCGGGCAAGCAGATATACTGACAGGAAGAATCAATGAACTACCATGGCGCTCCACAGTGCCGTGGTAGTTCATTGAGAACTGTAAGCTGACAGCCTGGTAGTTTTCATTGAACTACTCTTTAGTAACCAACTCAAGTAAATAGTAAATTCAAGTTAATCATAGTTCCGGGTGTTACAGAAACCGCCAGTAAGCAAAAATTCTGTCCCAGTCTCACCCACCTCAAAGACCTCATTTATACCACATTGAAAGCAGCCATCTTGCCTTCTTGTCTAGAGAAGGTGAAGCCAGGCTGTCAATTAAAACCCCAAAAGATCAAAGATACCGCTGCCCATACTGAGGCAGTCATGTCATCTCTAGAAAGACATTTTAATGTGGAACTAAACCCTCCTATCCTTTACAGCCAAGGAGACTGCCATCTTAGTCTCTGTTTTGAGCGACAATTTCCAAGCTGCAGCACATGTGATCAGTTGTGACACCAGACATTTGATGGCTTGACAGTGTGTTTGAGGGCACAAGTAACCATAATAGTTATCATTCACCCCATGCCTTGAATGTAACTGTATTGGGAAACCATTAAATTGATGGCTGGTGCCATAACTGATCACATGTGCAGCACCATGTCAACTGCAGATCAAACAGAGGCTAAGATGTCAGCCTCCTTGGCTGTAAAGATTTGGAGAGTCCTGTTGTGACTGTAATGTAATTTTAAATACACTAGAAGGCCAGAAATGGATACCTGACCATCACACCTATATGAGTTTGTTTGACTTCACAACTTGAAACTATGGACATTTATACAGAGTTGCATCCATCTGTGATTATACCAACCTCCACTCTTCTGGGAAGGCTCTGAACAAGATTTTGGAAGTGGGTTTTGGGGAATTTGTGTCTATTCAGCCAAAAGAGCATTTGTGAGGTCAGATACTGATGTTGGATGAGAAGACCTGGCTCAAAATTGGTGTTCCAAACCAGCTAAGGACACTTCCTCCACAGTGTAAACTCATCAAACAATGTCTTTATGGAGATGTTGGATAAGAAGACTGGCTCGTTCCAAGTTATCCAAAGTGTGTTCAGTAGGGATGAGGTTTGGGCTCTGTGCAAGACACTTGTATTCCTCCACACTAAACTTATCAAGCCATTTTTTTATGGAGATGTTGGTTGAGAAGACCTTGCTTGTTCCAATTTATCTGAAAGGTGTTCAGTAGGGTTGGAGTTGGTGTTGCTGCGCAAGACACTCGGGTTCTTCCACACCAAAACTCATCAAACCATGTCTTTATGGAGATGTTTGATGAGAAAACTTTGCTCATTCCGATTCATTCAAAAGGTGTTCAGTAGGGTTGAGGTCGGGGCTCTGTGCAGGACACTCAAGTTCCTCCACACCAAATGCATCAAACCATGTCTTTATGGAGATGTTGGTTGAGAAGATCTGGTTAATTCCAATTCATCCCAAAGGTGTTTCAGTAGGACTGAGGTCAGGGCTCTGTGCAGTACACTCAGGTTCCTCCACACCAAACTCATCAAACCAAGTCTTTATGGAGCTGGCACAGTTTAGCTGGAATAGAAAAGGGGCTTTCCCAAAATTGTTACCATAAGGCAGTGTTTCTCAACTCCAGTCCTCATGGACCCCCAACAGGTCATGTTTTCAGGATTTCCATTATTTTGCACAGGTGATTTGATCAGTTTTACTGCCCTAGTAATTACCACAGCTGTTTCATCTGAGGGAAATCCTGAAAACATGACCTGTTGGGGGTCCATGAGGACTGGAGTTGAGAAACACTGCCATAAGGTAAGAAGAGTACGGTTGTCTATAATGTCTTTTTATGCTGTAGCATTAACAGAACCCTCCACTGGAAACACCTGAACTCAATCATTTGGAGGGGCAGAGGCTCATACTTTTGGTCATTCAGTAGATGTCTTGGCCAGTTGTCCACAATTGTTTTTCTATATAACGTATATGCAAAATCCAATAGGGAAGGAAGACTCTCTCACAAAGGCTGGTACAGGTCAATGGATCTACTACAGTCTTGTCATTGGTAGGAGATAAAAGTAGCTGGTGGAGAGTTTACAGTAGTTTTGGAGTGACACTTTGATTTTGAACCCCCCCACCCCATGTATGCTCCATATATAGGTGTCAGCAAGACTAACCAAACCTGGTGGCTTAAAAACATTTCATTGCAGTGAGTGATAAGGGAGAGCATTAACATGGTTGTACTCTCACTTGGCACCCAGGAGATCTATAAATGAGATGTAAACACAGTTTTCTTGTGACTTGAGATTTAAAAGAATCTCCACACTGAACACCTTGGGTATTTTTACTATACTGAATTCACTGAGCATGTTGCTAAGCCAGCTCAATCATGTTTGCCTGTTTTCCCCAATTTTTTTCTGAGTGCAGTGACCTGACAAGCCAATACAGGGAGAGTTAAGGCAGTCATACGGGACAGGGGCAGGCAGCAGATCAAAGCATCTTCCAGGTCAGAGTGTCCCAGGTATGGTTTACTGGTGATCAGCAGTGAACATGGCAAACGTTTTACAGCCTAAAGTACTGTAGATGTAAATCCTATTTGGGTGACATTTAGTTTGCTAAAGCACTGTGTATCTTAAATAGTTGTCATTGTTTTCCAAAGAATACTATTTGAAACATTTTTAATCTTTCTTTTTCTTTGCAACCTGGTGCTGCTGATCTCTGCAGTCGTTTTCAGCTATTTTCCATCTACATGCCCTCACTACATCACATCTGGAGTAGCTTTTTGATAGTGACAGTGGTGGTGGACCATGCACATGCGCATGCGCATGCAACAGGGTGACAAGGCAGAAGCATAATTTGGAGCAACTTTGTACTGCTGACCTTCAGCAGCATCTTTGCAGCTATTTCTAGCCTACATGCTCTCCTTTGATGGCTATATGCCATTATTTAGGGGCAGGTTTCCTGTTGGTGACAACAGTGGACCATGCTCGTGTAATGCGCACAGCGAAGGCCACTTCTAATTGCTGTCGATCAATGGAAAAGCTATCATCCTAAAGGTTTGCTGCTAGAATGCTTTTCGATTGGGGTCCATGGTGAATAGCATGCTTAGTTAACCACTTCAAGTCCGGACACTTTTACCCCCTTCCTGTCCAGGCCAATTCTCAGCTTTCAGTGCTATTACACTTTGAATGACAGTTGCGCGGTCATGCAACATTGTACCCATATGAATTTTTTAGCATTTTTTTTGAGACAGATAAAGCTTTATTTTGGTGGTATTTATTCACCACTGGGATTTTAATTTTTTTTGCTATGTAAATTAAAATGTCCAAAAATTTTGAAAAAAAGTGTTTTTCTTATAAAATTTTGCAAATAAATAGTATTTCATCATAAATCTTGGCCAAAATTTATTCCGCTATATTTTTAGTTAAAAAAAATAACCCAAATTGGTTTATAACCAAAAATTATAATTTTTAAACATTGTTTTACATTTTTTTTATATTATTTTTTTTTTTTTTTTACATACTGTCACCCTAGCAGTACAGTGTCACCATGGTAACACTGTACTACTTATGGGGGGTGATGAAGAATTTTTTTTTTTTTTACACCCATAAAGGCTGTAAAAGCAATCATTTCTCTTTCTCTCTAGCTGCATTCTTGCAGTCATTGAGAACTACTGAGTGAGCTGTGATTGGTCACAGCTTGTCACATGGTACAAGACTGTTTATTTATCGAGTTTATATAGCGCCAAAGGGTTTGCTCAGCGCTGTACAATAGAGGGGGGGACAATACATGAAACAGTACAGTAACATCAAACAGCACACAAGGGGTTAGAGGGCCCTACTCTTTCGAGCTTACAATCTAGGAGGGAGGGGGTAGAGGTACAGGAGGAAATGGCTGTGGGGGATGGAGTGGTAGGAGGAGGGAAGGGCAGCGGCTGTTAGGTGAGGGTGGGGTAGGCTTCCCTGAAGAGGTGGGTTTTCAGGGAGCGCCTGAAGGTGAGGAGGGAAGGTGACAGTCTGATGGATTGGGGTAGTGAGTTCCAGAGGATGGGGGAGGACCTGGAGAAGTCTTGCAGTCGTGCGTGGGAGGAGGAGACCAGAGAGCAAGATAGAAGGAGGTCCTGTGAAGAGCGAAGGGTACGGGTAGGGTGGTACCTGGGAATCAGGTCGGTGAGGTAGTTAGGGGCAGTGTTGTGAATGGCCTTATAGGTCAGGGTGAGCAATTTGAATTTAATGCGTTGGGCAATGGGGAGCCAGTGGAGGGAGGCAGAGGCAGAGGGGGGTGGCAGAGGTGAAGCGGCTGGTGAGGTGGATGAGTCTGGCAGCTGAGTTCAGGATGGTCTGAAGCGGGGAGAGTTTGCACTGGGGTAGGCCGGTGAGGAGGGAGTTGCAGTAGTCCAGACGTGAGATAATCAGGGAGTGTACGAGTAGTTTATTGTTGTCTGGGGTACGGAAGGAGCGTATCTTGGCGATGTTCCGGAGGTGGAGCCTGCATGTGTTTGTAAGTGATTTGATATGAGGTTTGAAAGGAAAGGTTTGAGTCCAGAATGACGCCAAGAACCTTGGCTTGCTGGGCGGGATTGATGGTGGTGTTGTTGGTAGTGATTGAAAAATGGGGGGGGGGGGCGCGGGCTGGGGGGGGGGAAGACGAGAAGCTCGGTTTTGGAGAGGTTGAGCTTGAGGAAATGGAGCGACATCCAGTCAGAGATGTCGTTTAGGAGGTGAGTGATGCGGGCGGAGAATGTGGGGGTGAGGTGAGGGTGGATAGGTAGATTTGAGTATCATCAGCGTAGAGGTGGTAATTGAAGCCGTGGGAGTGTAGGAGTTTGCCAAGGGAGGAGGTGTAGATGGAGAAGAGAAGGGGTCCAAGGACAGAGCCCTGGGGGACCCCAACAGAGAGGGGGAGGGAAGAGGAGGTGGGCATCGTTGTAGGAAACGCTGAAGGAGCATTGGGATAGATAGGACGAGAACCAAGAGAGAGCGGTGTCCTCTGATGCCAAGGGAGAGTAGTTTATTAAGGAGGAGGGGGTGTGGTCGACTGTGTCAAAGGCCGTGGAGAGGTCTAGGAGATGGAGGACAGAGTAGTCGCCTTTGGCTTTGGCGGTTAGTAGATCGTTCGTGATTTTGAGGAGGGCAGTTTCGGTGGAGTGTAGGGGACGGAAGCCGGACTGTAGTGGTTCAAGGAGGTTGCTGTCAGTTAGGTGGGCGCTTAGGCGATCGAAGACCAAGCGCTCAAGGAGCTTGGAAGTGAGTGGCAGCAGGGAAATTGGTCTGAGGTTGTTGAGGTCAGTGGGGTCCAGGGAGGGCTTTTTGAGTATGGGGGTAATGTGCGCATGTTTTAGGGGGGGAGGGGAAGACGCCAGTAGAGAGGGAGAGATTGAAGATGTGGGTAAGGGAGCGGATGAGGGAAGAGGGGGGTGACCGGAGGAGTTGAGAGGGGATAGGGTCCAGGGGGCAGGTAGTGAGGCGGGCTTCTGAGAAGACTCTGGTGACTTCCTCAGTGGTAGTAGGGCTGAAGGAGTGCAGTGATGGGGGGGTTACGGTAGGCAGGGCCTGGGTGCAGTGGAAGGCAGTGCCGTTGCGAGGTCAGAGGAGGGGAGAGATGAGGGGTGATGGAAGGGGGGAGGCTAGATGGGGAGGTAGATCGCAAGTTGACTATGTCCTTGCGGATTGCGTCAATCTTGTTGTGGAGATGAGTGGCAATCTCGGGGCGGTAAGTGAGGTACTGAGTGGAGGAGGGGGGGGGAGAGAGCAGGGAGTTGAAGGTGGAGAAGAGTCGGCGAGGGCAGGTGGAGAGGGTGTTGATCAGGTTAACGAAGTAGGCCTGCTTGGCGGCCTGGAGGGAGGAGGTGTAGGTGAGGAAGGCAGATTTGTAGAGGGAGAATGCATGAGGGGACCTGGTTTTGCGCCATAGTCTCTCCAGCACACGACTGCGACGTTTGAGGCATTTAGTATGGTCGTTCTGCCATGGTTGTAGCGGTCTGGGTTTGATGTTGCGTGTGGTTAGGGGTGCCAGAGAGTCTAGGGTAGCTGATACTGAGTCGTTGTACGCGGTGGTGGTGCTAGGTCAGGACATGACAGTGAAAGGATGCTGTCATGTAAGCGGTCGGCAGCCAAGTGGAGGGGGGCCGGGGTGCAGGTTGCGGAGGTTGCGGCTGGTGATGGTTTGGCGCACTGGGGGGGGGGGAGTTAGGGGAAGGGGAGATGGAGAACGTGAGGAGGTGGTGGTCGGAGAGAGGGAAGGGGGTGTTAGTGAAGTGGTTAAAGGTACAGAGGTGGGAGAAGACGAGGTCCAGGGTGTTCCCATTGATGTGGGTGGAGGATTGAGTGTATTGTGTGAGCGCGAAGGAGGAGGTTAGGTGGAGGAGTTGGGAGGTAGCTGGGGTGTTGTCGTTGATGGGGATGTTGAAGTCCCCGAGGATGATGGTCGGTAGCTCAGAGGAGAGGAAGAAGGGAAGCCAGGCGGCGAAGTCATCCAGGAAGCGGGCTATGGATCCGGGAGGCATGTAGATCACTGCGATCCTTAGGGGGATGGGTGAGAAGAGCCGGATGCAGTGAGCTTCGAAGGAGGAGAAGATTAGGGAGGGGGGGTTTAGGGAGGACCTGGAAGGTGCGTGCTCAGCGGTGATATAGGAGCAAGCCGACACCACCACCTCTGCGATCGCTCAGTCTTGGTGAATGGGACCAGACGAGACCTCCATGGGAGAGTGCCGCAGGGGAGGGGAGCAGCCTGTGAATAGCCTTGTACCATGTGACCTCTGTGATCGTTCACAGATTTCACACGTAGTAAGCAATGATGTCACAAGTGACATCTTGCTTACTACTCTTCATGTGATCACTGATTGGCCAATCAGTAATCACATGATCCGGACCTCACACAGAGGTCCCGTCCGACGATCGGTGTTCCACTGGGTCCGGAGGACACAGCGGGCACCGGATCGCGGTGCTGTGCGCTCCCAGGGAGCGTGCACAAGCAGGGTGTGGAAGGCCATTTATAAATGCCACCTGACCCTGGACTGCCACCGTCCGGCCGTTTATATACAACGGCCAGACGGGAGGTAGTTAAAAGAAGACGGAGCACCATTTGGGCACAGCTGCTTCAGTGTATCATCCATTCACCCAGACCACCCAATTGTCAGTTAAAGTAACGCAGCGCCGTATTGCAAAAAATGTCCTAGTCATGAAGGGGTAAATCTTCCGGAGATGAAGTGGTTAATGCACAGAGTGCATTAAGGTAAAAAATCTTCTACCTTTAGAACCACTTAACTTTGCATAATATTTTTCTTTCAAGTTATACAAAAATATATTACTTTTTGAATTACTGTATACATAGCTGTCATTGCAGCTGACATCAATACACATACATGACCCCCTGGGACCAGTTCTGTCAAACATACCTGTGGCTGTTGAACATGCTTCTGTTGGTTCTCAGAGCTCACAGATTCTTCAGTGACTGGCATATCTTCCACGGCCGTGTTGCGGCTCCTCTCCTCTGCACATTGCTCTGGTTCAGGCAGGTGTCCTGTGTACTCATTCACACCTAATAATGGGAACACACAAAAAAAAGTCAGCAAAAAGCCAGACAAACACAATACAACTTTGATCATCAAATTCTACCTATTCAACTGTATCTCAAGCTTACTGTAGCTTTTATACACATATGGGGGGGATAACAAAAAGTAGTACAAGCACAGGTTTGCACCACTCTTCTAAACATAACAAATGGAGCAACTGCGGCTCCTAATTAACAAAAGGGGCACAATCCCCTTTGTTAATTAGGAGCGATCATTTCTCTGTTCTGCTGTGTCTGTGACAGGCAGCACAAAGAACGGAGAACTGGAGCTGCATGCTCTGAATTCTTTTCTGTCCTCGTGGCCTGCTGGGCTCAGTAGTGGGAGGGTTGTTAATCCTGCAGCCTCTGCTCCTGTAGTGTAATCACTGCATGGGCAGATATAGGGATGTGAGCTGTCTGCAGACAGCTACCATCTCCTACAACAAGGATACGCCTGCAAGGAAACGGTGGCAGTTTTGTCTATGGAAAACTGACGCATTCCCTCCGTTAATCAGCGGCAGACCTGCGCTAGTTTCTAATACACTCTGAAATAGAAAACGCAGGTGGCGCAGATAAGACCTGAAGTAGAGAACAAAAACAGAGCGCACCAACCTTGCACATCACCTCAGTAAACAATTAGTGGATTTATTGATTTCAGAGATATACTCACAAAAGTAGCAATATAACAGGCAAATAGAATCCAAAAACAAACCATAGGATAAGCAGACACGTGCAAAGCCCATCGGAAGGAGAGACCCTCAAGGTGAAGTGAACACGTTTCGAAGGGGGGTCATCGAAACGCATCAGTTTCACCCTGAGGGTCTCTCCTTTCGATGGGATTCGCACATGTCTGCTTATCCTATGATTCGTTTTTGGATTCTATATGCCTGTTATATTGCTACTTTTGTGAGTATATCTCTTAAATTAATAAATTTCCCTAACTGTTTACTGAGACAATGCGCAAGGTTGGTGCGCTCTGTTTTTGTTCTCTACTACAGTTTGTAACAAACTTCCCCAGCTTCGTGTTGGAGCTGCACAACCTTTGATCGGTCTTGGACAAACTTCCATATACTCTAGTATTATTGGTCCATCGACCGTCTACTGATCTGGGTCCCTGTGCGCAGGAGGTGTTGCATCAGTGTCTGCAGATAGTCCTGAAACAGATCTATCTGCTTAGTAAATGTGGCGGACATCTCTCCTGACAGTGACATTTAAAGGATAAGTACACCTTTTGTAACATGTTACACTCATATTCAGGGTATATCATGTAACATGTTACTGTAGGACCAGCCCCTGCAACCCCTTCCCCCCCAATCCTGAGTTGTGACAGGTAGAAGGTAATCTCCCCCCCGGCTAGCTGTCACAGCGAGTTACAAAAAACCCCCCCAAAAAACGCAGTTCTGCCTGCCCGGCCACGTCACTTATTCACAGAGTTCTGATAAATGGGAAAACTACAATTTACCAAAACGCCTTTGCGGCT
>CATNWA010003558.1:0-16173 GCA_951230385.1 Staurois parvus | reverse complement strand
AGCCCCTTAAAAAGGGCCCCGGCAAAAAAGGGGAAAAAATTTTTCCTTTGGCCCCGTGTTTCAAAAAACCCCCGGGTCTTCCCAAACCCTGCCCTATAGGCCCCTAAGGGGGCCCCCCCCCCCCCCAAAGGGGGTCCATTTAGGGGGAAGTACTTTGGGGGTTTCGGAAACCTCTGATATTCCCTTTTTTTTCCCGAAAGGGGGTCCCCCTTTTTAAGGTAATTTTTTTTTTAAAAGTTCCCTTGTTTTCCCTTTCCCCCCAAAGAGGGAGGATTTTTTCCCTAAAAGGGAAAACACCAGAGGAGAGGGAAAGGGGCGATGATTCCCTTTAAGGAGTTTTTCCCTCGCCCAGAAAGGCCAAGTCCTTCCCAATTAAGGGGGCCGGGGTTTTAATGGGGAAAAAATTTTCCCAACTTGGAATTTTTTTCCCTTTCCTGGATTTTTTTAAAATAAATGGGATTTCGAAAATGGAAAGGCAAGTTTTTCGGCTTCTTTTTATCGGACGAAGTCGGAAGGTTTAAAAAGGGAAAAGGGGGGGAACCTTTGGCCCCTGGTGAGGTTGGAAAGGAGGGGTTTACAAATTTGGGGGGTAGGGGCCCAATTTTTAAAAAAGGGCGAAAAAAAATTTGTAAAGTTTGTTTTTCCTGGCCCGATCGGGGTGGAGGGGACTGCAACCACGGGGGTTTCCTTAAATGGCTTGGGCCCCCCTGGTTAAACACCAAAACCAAAAAACTTTTTGATGGGGCCCGGGCGGTGGCCCCCAAGAAAAATGGCCCTTTTGGAAAGGACCCTACTCCAAAATGTAGTCCTCTCCGGGGGTAAAAAAATAATCCTTGGAATTTCCCTTATCAGAAGGGGAGGGGTGAAAGGCCTTGGCTTTTTTTTTGTTGAGACAATTTCAGTTTCCCCGAGTCAACATTGGCCCCCGAAACCTTTGGAATTCCCTTCCCCAAAGGCCACCGGGGGCAAAAACCCCTTTTTGGGGAAAAAAGACATGGGGTTTAAGTCCGGGGGAATTTAGCTTTTTTAGGTAAACAAAGGGGTGGCGGGCCCCTAAAAATACCCCATTTTGGGTTTTTTTTAACGCAAATTTTGCCCCCCCAAACCCCGATTGGTAAAAAAAAAGGGGCTTGGTGAAAACCCTTTTTTGGTTGGGGGGGGAGAAAAAGGCCCTTTCATTAATTTACTCCAAATGGGGGGTTTTGCAGGAAAAAGGGCGGGGGAAAATTATTTTGGCCCCTGAACCTTTTTGGAGTTCCGGCCCATAAAAAGGTTCCGGGGAGGAGGGAGCTTTTAAAACCCTTTTAAAAATTTCCTTAAAGGGAAAAACCCAAAAGGCCCGCCCCAAGGTACCAACCCAATGCGATTTTTTTCATAGGTTCCCCCGTGGAAATTTACCCCGGAACAAAGGATCCTCCCAAACCCCCACCTTGGGTTAAACCATGGAAGGGGGATTTTCCAAGGCAGTGGAGTTTCCTGGGGAGTTAGAACCCATGGCTAAAAAAGGAATTCCTAAAAATTTCACAAAAAACCGGGGCAACAAACCCCAAAAAACGGATCAAAAAGTTCTGAAAACGGCAACCCCACTCACCCCCCAAAACAAAACCCCCCAACCTTTAAAGGGACCCAAACCAAAACCGGGCAAAAAAAACCAAGGGAAAAGACCCACAACACCAAAACGATCCCAAACAAAAAACCACCCCACGGAAGGAAAACAAACCAAAACCGCAAAGTGGGATTTTTCCAGAAAGCCAAAAGGGGAAAACCCAAAAACCCCAAAACAAAAACAAAAAATAAAAAAGGCCCCTTTTTTTTAACAAAACAAACAGTGGGGAAAAGGGTTAACCCCCAATTACAAAGTCAAAAAGAAACCCCACAAACAATTTTAAAAAAAGGACCCCCGGGGCCCAAAAACGGGAAATTTCCCAAACCAAACCAAGGAAAAAAGGGGAAAAACCTAAAAAAAAAAAATCCATCCATTTCAAAATAACCAAACCACCCTAAATCCACCAAAAAAAACCTTTTTTTACAAAGAAAAACCCCAAAAGGACCCTAAAAACCAAAATAACACCCCCAACGACTTTACCAAAAAACAAAAAATTTTAACCCCTGGAGGGGGGGGTTTCCATTACTCAGGGGAAATTTGCAAAAGGGCCCCCAAAACGACCCCTTTCCCACCCCCAACACAAGAAAAAACCCTCCAAATTGCAAAAAAGACACCCCAATTTTCCCCCAAAATTTCCCCAAAGGGGGACCCACCCCCCCCCCCTTTTGGGGGTGCCCATTCGGGATTTCACCTCACCAACCCTCAACCAACAACCCCCACAACCCCAACCCACCAAAAAAGGGGGACCGCCCTCTTCTATGCAAACCACCAAAGAAAAACCCCCTTTTTTGAGTGCTGGTCTCTTTTTTTCCCGAAGACTATGTGCCCAAGACTGAGGTTTTTTCAAAAGGGGGAGATAAGAACCCCTTGACCACTTCCAGAGAAAAGGTCCTGGGTTCAGAGAAAAAAAAAAATTCACAGGCATTTTTAAAAAGCTCTGAACTAACGCGATCCCCGAGAAAACTTGGGAGTAGGAACTCGGGGTTCCGGAGGGGGTAACACAATACGGGATGGTGCGGGAAGCTGACGGGGCATGCGGCACGGGGTTGGAACTGGCGGAGGGAAACTGGTCCGGGGAAGTAGAGGGGGGTAAAGATGCCCTTCTAGCTGGGGGTACCCTTTGCTGTAAATCCTTCACGTTTTGGGTTAAGTGCCGTCATCTGTTGGCAAAAGGCCCTATGCGGAAGCACCTCTTTCGGCCCGGACGTACGGGCTGGATGATATTATCACTACCTGGTGTGGGGGCCAATGGAAGAGGGCTTCCCTTTTTGAAGTAAGGGACTCCCCAGAGTGGGACAGCGGAGCACCCCCAAAGTTCACAGGTTGCCTGTAGGATGCTGGTTGGGGTCCACTCTGAAGAACAGCTGGTTGCACGGAGATAGTCGGCAGGACAGAAGGGCGCCTGTATTGTAGTAGGCAAGCCCTACCGGGATTTGATTTTTGCTGGAGTCATTCAATCCAAGGTAAGGTACCAGTTGGGAAACAGAGCGGACGTAGGTTAGATGGGAAGCCGAGGTCATTCATAAGAGGAGCGAGAGACAGTATCCGGAGTCAAAGCCGAGGTCAGATCAGGGGAAAATCAGAGCGGACATGTCCGGAGCAGCCGAGTCGGTAACAGGAAATCACAGGTCAGAATCACAGGAACCTGGAACAGGGCATGGGGAGCTAGAGTCCTCATCCAGCAACCAGAGTAAGTGATGAGCCTCATTATAAAGGCCGTCTGGGCACCAGACTGAGGCTGATGTGTCCATCTGTGGCCATGTAGAGTATTGGCAGAAATGCCAGATCTTCCAGAACACTCTGACCCTGACAGCTGAGCAGCCATCATCGGGAGCAGAAAACTTTTTTTTTTCTCCGTCTTTTCCGGGTCGCCGGCGGTGGGCTTCGTGATTGACGTTGGATCCTTACTTCTGGAGACATTCTTTCTAAGATATTCTTTTATTAAAGGACTTGTCAAAGACCGTGTCCTGTGTTTTTTTTACACTACTCTTTTTGTTTTTTTTTGTGAAGTAGTAGCGATACCATGTACCCCATACTCATTCACGTGGGGGGGCGGGATCTGGGGGCCCCCTTGTTAAAGGAGGCTTCCAGATTCTGATAAGCCCCCCGCCCGCAAACCCCCACAACCACCGGACAGGGTTGTGGGGAAGAGGTCCTTGTCCCCATCAACATGGGGACAAGGTGCTTTGGGGGGAGCCCCCCCTGCCCCAAAGCACCCACCCATGTTGAGGGCATGTGGCTGGTATAGTTCAGGAGAGGGGTGGTGCTCACTCATCCCCCACCCCTTCCTGATCTGCCAATGCTCTAATAGCAGTCACATTGAGTGCGACTCGGCATGTGATTTGCAATGACATGCGACTTGCAAATTGTATGCCAAGTCTGCTATTACAGCAGTCACATGGGTGAGGCGTTTCCCGACACTGATCTCTAAAGACGGACAAAGCCAACGGTTGTTTTCGCCACCTAGCGAACATATCCGGTATTGCATCTAGAAATGTGCCTGACGTGATTCCGGATTTACTAATGGGAAAGAGCCTACAAAGTAGACTCTTTTCAATGAGCTTGCTAGATGCCTGTCTGATGACTGACAGGTCTAGATTGATTGAATTGAGTCTGCCTGAATGTTCAGCGTCTGTTGGTAGACTCAATTCTTAGTAAATCAGGGCCTTGGAGTCATTGGTTAGTGCCAACATAGAGGTTATGTCTATTTCTGATCATGCTCCTGTCACAATGAGACTACGGGTAGAGGGGATCAGGATAAAATAACCATGTAGAGATTAAATGAAATTATACAGGATCCTGAATTAGAAAAAAGGTTAAGGCAGGAACTTAAGCAAATATTCAAGCTCAATGAGACCGAGGAGGTGTCGGTGGCCACAATCTGGGAAGCACATAAAGCATATATCAGAAGAATACTGATTTCGATGGGAGCAGAAAAAAAAAAAAAAGAACGAAGGAAAAAATAGACGGTGATGGAGGAGCTCTACAAGTTAGAACAGTCACACAAAAAGAAGACAGGTACAGACATATATCAGAAGATAAGTATAACAAAAGAAGAATTAAAAGATCTTTTGGAACAGGAGTCGAGAAGGATATTTAACAGGGTCTCTAAAGAAAGATATCAGTGGGGGAATAGACCTGGGAAATATTTGAAGAAACTAAAGGAAAATATCCCCATACCTGATCTGAACTTCTGTTACCAACCCCAGCAAGTGACCTGACTATTCTTCTGCCTGCCGCCTTGTACTATGCTGATCCCACTGTTACTGACCCTGCCCATTTGGCCACGCTTACTACTCTGCCATCCATCCATCCCACTTGGATCCAGCCTTCCACCTCTTCACGTCGGGCTCTCTACCTGCATATACCTCTGGCGGATCCCTCTACTATGGGCAGGTGTACTCAGGGGTCGCGACCTGGTCCCTGTCTGCTCCAAGCCCATCCCCACCATCAGGGGCCCTGGTAAACAAGCAGACTGGGGCTTAGACTCCGCGCCCTGGGGAATCCTGTCCTGTGGACTGCTAGAGGCCCCGCTAGGTGGTTACTAACAGAACCATACGGCCATGACGGAGCCTGGAAGAGGACAATCCCCACTGGAAGACATATGTCAGCATTTGGCGACACTAACACAAGCCGTCAAATCGCTGCAGGAGGGTTACACACACCTCAAAGGCCGTATTCAGACATTGGCCGCACCAGCGGCTCCACCTCAGTGCTCATGTTCTTCCGCTGCAGCCGGAGAACCCTCAGAACCTCCCGGCCGGGCAGTAGTCACGTTGCCTCCACCGGAACCTCGTGTACCATTGCCGGAATGCTTCAACGGGAATCGAACGAAATTCAGGGCCTTCCGGAACGCCTTCCAGCTGTACTTTAGTCTGAAGCCCTGGACATTTTCTTTTGAAGCAGTGATTGTGGTTTTCATGGTTTCCTTACTCCTGGATGAGCCCCAGGGCTGGGCCCACCGGCTGATGGGGACCCACGATCCCCACCTAGAGACCGTGACCGACATTTTCAACGCGATGGCAGTCCTATATGATGATCCACAGCGGGCAGCATCCGCGGAATCAGCCCTGTATTGTCTCCGGCAGGGCCGCCGGGCAGTGGAGGAATATGCATCTGAGTTCAGATGCTGGATGGGGAAACCCGGTGGAATGATGCCGTATTACGCCACCAGTTTCGCAAGGGCCTGTCTGAATCACTTAAGGACGAGTTAGCCAGGGTGGGCCTGCCTGACTCTATGGAAGATCTCATCACCCTGGCCATACAGATTGACCGCAGACTGCGGGAAGGCAGGTTAGAGAGGTCAAGCCCAGGACAAGGACCCACATGGGTACTACCCCGCACTCCAGTCCAAATCCTGTCAGGAGGAGGCCTGAACTTGGGTCCTGGGAGAACCTATGCAACTCGGGTTGGCACGACCATCACTATCAGTGGAGGAACGCCAGAGACGACGAGCGAACAACCTATGTCTATACTGCGGGGGAACAGGTCATGTGGTGCGTTCTTGCCCAGCGAAATTGGGTAGGTGCACTTCCATTTTTTCTACTGTTTCCTCTAAACGTAGTAATCATACCAATTACTTAGCCATACCCATGTCTTTTCAGCTCCCAGGAAGCACTGTGTCAGCAACAGCAATTATTGACTCTGGGGCTTGTAGTTGCTTTATTGATCTAGATTTTGTCACCCAACAGAGGATTCCTCTCCAGACCAGGGTACACGGGCTTAATATCTTTTTGGCAGATGGGTCACGTATTAAGTCAGGGCTGGTGGACCGGGAGACCCCACCTATCTGTACTACAGTGGGTAATCATCACCGGGAGTTCCTTTGTTTGGATGCTATCGCATCCCCTCTGTTTCCAGTTATCCTGGGACTCCCTTGGTTGCGGGCACATAATCCCCAAATTGATTGGAAGACGGGGTCTGTCCAGTTCCTGTCATCTTATTGCCAGGAACATTGTCACGCCCCAGCCTCTGTGGCTCACCAGTCGCTCTTATGTATCAATGGGGACGCCTAGCTTATCCAGATCATCCCTGTCAGGGCTCCCGGGTATGACCACAGGTGTGTGACTGACGCAGGGAAACGCAGACTTTCAGATATGTTATAAACAGTGTAATTTATTAACACTAACCATACAAACATAAACGCAGTGCAATACTAAAACATAACACAGTGCAAACAAACCAACCAACCACCCACAGATAACAGTACATACAATGCAAGCGTCGTCAGGCAGGCCGGATCAATATCAGTCAGGCAGGTAGGTACAGGAGGAGCAAGCGGAGAATGGTCGGGGTCACAGGCCAGGTTCAGCAGGCAGCGGGCAGCGTGGCACAGAGGGTCAGGCAGAGGAGAATGGTCAGACAAGCCAGGGATCAGAGCAGGGTCAGCAGAGAATCAGACAGGAACAGAGAGCAGGAACAGGATACAGGGCCCAAGAGAAACACAACACCAAGGCAGAGTCTGCAGGTCTGAATGTCCCCTAAATACACCAGTATAATTAGTTCCAGGTGTTTGACTGGCTGCAAGGTTGAGTCTCTGATTGCTGGGAGCACCTGCTGGCCAGCCCTGGTACTGCAGCCCACAAGGCAGCTGAGTCCCACTATTGCTGGCCAGTCCATTTCTGACAATCCCCCCGGCCTACTACGACTACTTAGACATTTTTAGTAAGTGGGGTGCTGACATTCTCCCTCCACATCGGACCTATGACTGTCCAATCGACCTCCTACCCAGATCCAAGATCCCGTTCGGATGGATTTTCCTCCTATCTGAGCGAGAGTTGGGGGTACTCAAGGAGTACATTAACGAGAACCTCGATAAGGGGTTTATCCGCCCCTCCACATCACCGGCCGGGGCGGGAATCTTCTTTGTCGAAAAAAAAAGATAAGTCCCTCAGACCCTGTATCGACTACCGTGACTTGAACAAGATTACGATTAAGAATCGTTACCCCCTTCCCCTTGGTCCCGGAACTGTTCCAAAGGTTAAAGACGGCAGCCATATTTACCAAATTGGATTTGAGGGGCGCATATAACCTGGTTCGCATGAGGGAGGGGGACGAGTGGAAGACTGCATTTCGCACAAGATTTGGGCACTTTGAATATCTTGTCATGCCCTTCGGACTGTGCAATGCTCCAGCCACATTTCAGCATTTTATTAATGACATATTCCGAGATTTTCTGGACATTTTTTGGTTGTTGTTTACTTGGATGACATCATGATCTTTTCCACTTCTCTAGAAGACCATAGGGGTCATGTCAGAAATGTGTTGGAACATTTACGCCAACACGGGCTGTATGCGAAAGCTGACAAATGCAGCTTCGAGCAGCACAACATTGCATTTTTGGGGCTGATCATCTCTACCACGGGGGTTGCGATGGATCCCCAAAAGGTCTCAGCAATCTTAGAATGGCCAGTACCTACAGACAAGAAGGGCTTACAACGCTTCATAGGATTTGCCAACTTTTACCGGAAAGATCATCAAGAACTTTTCAGGCCTCGTGTCTCCCATTACTCAGCTCACCAAACAGGGAACCCGTTTCGGTGGAAGCCCGAGGCTCAAGCAGCATTTGAGACCTTGAAGAAGCTGTTTACTACTGCCCCTATCCTTAGCCATCCTGACTCCTCCCTGCCTTACATTTTGGAAGTGGACGCTTCGGAGAACGCAGTTGGGGCCATCCTGTCCCAGCGAAAAGGTACCAAGGAAATTATGCACCCGGTGGCATTTTTCTCTAGGAAGTTGACACCTGCGGAGAGAAATTATGATATTGGCGACCGGGAGCTTCTGGCTATCAAAACAGCACTGGAAGAGTGGAGGTATCTACTGGAAGGGGCCATACATCCAATCTTGATTTTCACTGACCACAAGAATCTGGAATACTTGAGGACAGTCAAATGTCTGAGACCACGCCAAGCAAGATGGGCACTCTTCTTTGCCAGATTCGCGTTCCACATCACGTACAGACCCGGGTCCAAGAATACAAAGCCAGACGCTCTCTCACGCATGTTTGAGAACCCAGAAGAAGTTCCTAGACCAGACACCATCCTGTCCACGGGAAATTTCCTCACCCTCTAGACGGAGCTACGCTCCAGGCTTCAAACCGCATCCATAGGAATGCCAAGCCCACCTGGGGTATCTCTACAGAATAAGGAGGGTCTCCTTTGGAAAGAAGGGCAAATCATGGTACCTGAGGAGTCCGAACCTTAGTGCTGGGGCACTGCCATGATCATCCTCTAGCAGGACATTTTGGAAATGCAAAGACTCTAGAGTTACTCCAGCGGACGTTCTGGTGACCAAACATGGCGAAAGACTGTGAACTATATGTGAAAACCTGCGCCACGTGTCAGAGAAACAAGCCCACCAGAAGTAAGGCCTGGAGTCTACTACGACCATTGCCCATACCGGATCGGCCATGGCAGATGATCTCGATGGATTTCATAGTGGAGCTACCACTGTCTCATGATCACTCTGTGATTTTTGTAATCGTGGATCGGTTGTCAAAGATGGCCCATTTCCTGCCACTAAAGAATGCGCCCTCAGCTATGGAAACAGCACAGATTTTCGTGAAGGAAGTAGTGAAACTCCATGGAGTTCCAGAAGACATTGTCTCGGATCGAGGGGTCCAATTTACCTCAAAGGTCTGGAGAGCATTATGCGAGGTTCTGGGAATCAAGCTGCTGTCCCTTTCATCGGCCTACCACCCTCCGATGAATGGGCAGACAGAAAGGACAAACCAGACGCTGGAACAGTACTTGAGATGTTACATGTCTTTTCTCCAAGACGACTGGCTGGCACTCTTTGCCATTGGCGGAGTTCGTGTATAATAACGTGAAGCATTCTGCTACGGGCAATCCCCATTCTTCGCTAATTACGGGTTTCACCCCACATTTTTACCTGACCTGATTCCGGAAAGCCCGGTCCCGGCTACACAGAATATGCTGGATTTTTTCTCCGCCAATAACAAGGTACTTCAAGAAGCCATGTCAAAGGCCCAGGAGGACAGTAAGAGGGCCTTCAACAGGAAAAGAAGAGGTGAGCTAAGCTTGCAACCAGGAGACCAGGTCTGGCTAGCTACAACCAATTTGAGGATGTCTTGCCCCTCGAAAAAGCTGGGACTGAAATTTATGGGCCCATTCCGGGTGAAACGGAGGATCAATGAGGTGGCATATGAGCTGGCACTCCCAGGAACCTTCAAGATTCACCCAGTGTTTCATGTATCACTACTGAAGCCAGCAACGCCAGATCCTTCCCGGACCGAAGGTCCAGGCCTCTGGAGCCTATAACCATCAACGAACAAGAAGAGATCAAGGTTGAGGCAATCATTGATTGCAGAAAAAGAGGCGGTCAGACACAGGTCCTGATCAAGTGGAAGGGCTATGGCCCTGAAGAGAATTCGTGGGAACCGCCCAAAATGTTCACGCCCCTAGACTGGTCCGGGAGTTCTATCGTAGCCACCCATGGAGGAGAGATCGGTTGGGCATCCGGAGGATGCCTGTAGGGGGGGGGGGCAATGTCAGGGATCGCAGCGCCGATCCATTAGATCGGGCGGACACTGAGACCTGGACGGCGGTGGCCGTGCATGCGCACTCGCGATCGCGGCTGCTCGCCTGGCACCAATGGCAGGGCGCACTATTTAAACCTGCCCTGCACTGACACTCATTGCCGTATGGTCTTTGCTCCTGTGTTCCTGTATTCCTGCTATTGAGATTCGTTGCTGACTTTGCCTGAACCTGACCTCCGCTGACTTCTCCTGCTCTGACCCCCTGGCTAGTTTGACCTCTCTTCTGGATATCCCCATACCTGATCTGAACTTCTGTTACCGACCCCAGCGAGTGACCTGACTATTCTTCTGCTGCCACCTTGTACTACGCTGATCCCACTGTTACTGACCCGGCCCGTTTGACCACGCTTACTACTCTGCCATCCATCCATCCATCCCGCTCGGATCCAGCCTTCCGCCTCTTCACGTCGGGCTCTCTACCTGCATATACCTCTGGCGATCCCTCTACCACGGGCGGGTGTACTCAGGGGCCGCGACCTGGTCCCTGTCTGCTCCAAGCCCATCCCCACCATCAGGGGCCCTGGTGAACAAGCAGACTGGGGCTTAGACTCCGCGCCCTGGGGAATCCTGTCCTGTGGACTGCTAGAGGCCCCGCTAGGTGGTTACTAACACAAGCTATCTGCAAGAAGCCCCGCAAAGTCCCACTGTTGAAAAAAAGACGTGCTGAAGAGGTTACAATTTGCCAAAGAGCACATTGACTGATGAAAGTAAGATTGTTCTTTTTGGGTCTAGTGGCCGGAGACAGTTTGTCAGACGACCCCCAAACACTGAATTCAAGCCACAGTACACTGTGAAGACAGTGAAGCATGGTTGCGCAAGCATCATGATATGGGGATGTTTCTCATACTACGGTGTTGGGCCTATTTATCGCATACCAGGGATCATGGATCAGTTTGAATACATCAGAATACTTGAAGAGGTCATGCTGCCTTATGCTGAAGAGGAAATGCCCTTGAAATGGGTGTTCCAACAAGACAACGACCCCAAACACACCAGTAAACGTGCAACATCTTGGTTCCAGACCAACAAGATTGACGTTATGGAGTGGCCAGCCCAATCCCCGGATCTTAATCCAATAGAAAACTTGTGGGGTGACATCAAAAATGCACTTTCTGAGGCAAAACCAAGAAATAGAGAAGAAATGTGGAATGTAGTCCAATCATCCTGGGCTGGAATACCTGTTCACAGGTGCCAGAAGTTGGTTGACTCCATGCAACACAGATGTACAGCAGTTCTCAGAAACAGTGCTTATACAACTAAATATTCATTAAGTGATTCAAAGGAAAGCAAAATCTTCAAACATTTTTCAGTTTATATAGTGAATGTTTTGAGTTTGTAAAGAAGAATACAAACACTGCTATTTTTTTGAACAGTCTAATATTCACTTTTCTTCAATTTTTTTAGTGGAACAACACAAATTTGATATATTTTTCTTCATGTTTTGATTTGGATAGAATGTGTCGTGTTCCCAATGCATTTGTGTGTATGGAAATAAAAGCTATTAGAAGGATTTTGAGCTTTATTCACTTATTCACTTTATTCACAAGTCATCAAAAAAAAAAAAAAACATTTGTAACGAAGTTACCAAATGCATTAATTTCATTGGCTTAATTTGGATGACGTCATATGATGATGTGACAGTAGTTTGGGCCCCTGGAGAATTACATTTTCAAATTAGTTTGATAATTTTGATTTGGGTAATGAATGAACCAGAATTTTGTTCCATTTGCTAATTTGGATGCACATGACACCAGTAGATATTGTCCATTCAGCTCATGCTATTTATCTTGGTGTGTTGGACTAGCATCCAAAAATATCAAATCCTTCCAACTTTAATCTGTCCAATTCGATAATACATTGAATAGTGATGGGCCGAACACCCCCCTGTTTGGTTCGAACATCCGAACTTACAGAATGTTCGACCGCGAACTTCGAACACGAACTGGAAAATATACTGAGCGGTATCTTACCTCATCTGAGTATGTGGTAAGATACCGCTCAGTTACTAAAATACCATATGCATTATATTATGAAGTCATGCGGTATGTTAGTAGTGAAACATTCATTCATGTTTCAGCTGCCAGTGGGGTTCCCTGCTGCCATCTGAATGTAAAAAGAATTTTCAGCATTTTTGATTAATTAAAAAAAAAAAACCTTAAACGGCATGTGGTCCCCCCTCCCATCCATATCAAGCCGTTCAGGTCTGGTATGGATTTTGAGGGGAAAACCCCCACTCCAAAATTAAAAAAAAAATGGCATGGGGGTTCCCACGAAAATCCATACCAGACCCTTATCCGAGCATGCAGCCCGGCAGGTCAGGAAAGGGGGGGGGGGACGAGTGAGCGCGCCCCCCTTAACCATACCAGGCCACGTGCCCTCAACATGGGGGGGTGCTTTGGGGTGGGGGACTCCCCCCAAACCTTTTCCACATGTTGGTGCTGACAAGGGCCTCTTCCCCACAACTGTGCCCTGTGGTTGTGGGGGTCTGTGGGCAAAGGGGTTATCGGAATCTGGAAGCCTCCTTTAACAAGAGGGCCCCCAGATCCCAGCCTTACATATGAATAAGAATGCGGTACATGGTACTGTGACAATCGCGGCATCAGACCCCAGCCCTTCTCACCAAACTCGTGTCCGAAGGACTAGCCAATCTAAAACCGCGCTGTCACGTGCGTAACAATGCCACGCCCAGCTGCACCCTGCACAAAGATTTTCCAGCTAATGGACCACAATCTGTGTACCTGCAGCCTGGGGGCGATTGTTACTGGGTCAGGTAAATTATGCAATTAACCCTTCACACTGCCACCACCTCCTTTTTGTACAGAGAAAGAGGAAACTCAGCAATTTTCAGCATTCTTCAGAGACATGAATTTCTTCAGAGTTTTAGTTTGCATTAAAGAGCTTTAGAAAAAAGTTCAACACTTTCAGAAAGTAAGATTTATTACTAAAAGGTCAAAAGGGTGCAATAAAAATATTTACAGAAAAAGATGTAGCCAATATGTATATATAAATATACAGAGAACAATAACACCGCAAAGAGATAACAGAAAGAAGTTTAGAGAGATAGAGTACTTGCCAAAAGTCCTGGGTTAAGCAGATCAAGTTTTCCTGAGCCAAAAGGGTGCTTTATCTCCCAAAGTTAGTTCCGATGTTAAAAGGGAGTATTCTTAAACTTCAACACGGCCTACTCAAAACCCGTCTACTCCAAGCATACCATCTTTTTCTAGGAACTCAGCAGGGTGTCTCCTTGAAGCAGAGAACCAATCGCCTAATTTGGAGAGGGTGTTGCAGGCGGAGACCTAAGCTAGAACCGAAATCCCTTGCAGTTTATATCATGATCAGTAACTTACCCTCGGTCGGTGCATGTAGCAGCCTAGCCACTAGTAGATTAATGTCAGGGACCATCGCGACGCATGGGTCTACACATGCGTAGGCGTCTGTCAAGACGTGCAGGTGGCAGGGCACTAGGACCCAGGCGCACCCGTCATCTTGACAGTACTAGGCAGGCACTGGGACCTAGTCGGCACCTGTCAGGTGCAGGGCGGGCTACTTAAAGCAGCCCTGCAGACACTTGTTGCCGAATGGTCTTTTGTATCCTGTTGCCTGTGTTGTGAGTACTCTGATCTGGATTGTCTGACCTTGTTGCCTTCTATTGTCCTGAACCCTTGGCTTGCCTGACTCTGCTCCTGGATGTTCCTTATAGATCTGATCTTTTGGTATTGACCCTGCGTGTGACCCGACTATCCTTTGCCTATCGTCTTGTACCTCACCGACCAACTAGTTACCGACCCGGCTTGTTTGACTCTGACTTTGCTCATCCGTCCATCCATCCCTCAGGGATCCCTGGGCTCCCTCACAAAAGACTCTTAACCCGCTGGAGCCCTTGGCAGACTCCTCTACCTCTGGTAGAGATATCTAGATCAGTGCGACTGGTCCCAGAGTGCTCCAAGTCCATCCCCACCATCAGGGGCCCTGGTGAACAAGTGCTCCAGTACTTAGACTCCGCACTCTGGGGAGGCTCTATCAGGGGACTGATAGAGGTACTGTCAGGCGGTCCGTTACAATTAATATGCAGAATGATCTGCTGAACATCTAGATATTAAATATGACATACCTGCTTGGGATGGTTAAGGAGATATCATTTTCTGCTCTCCTGTAGATTCCAACTAGGGGGGGTAAGGTATCAGACGACTTGTATTAAAGTGACCAATCTGAATATATGTCTGGTTGCCTTGTAAGTCTTCCATATCTCCAGATATAAAATGATATGGAAAAGGGGATTTTTAAATGTGAGTCTGTTTTACAGCTAGCTGGAATGTCTTTGAAGCTCAGTGAAGGACTGGTTTATGGTTTTACGATATCTCAGATTGAGAAGCTAACAGACACCTGGGCACCAGCTAGGTTGGGATTTATAACCATGGAGCTCTCCCACTGTGCCTGTGATCTCTGGCATCATACAGACCACATTCCTGAGGGAGGGGGGAAATTGGAGGGAAACTGATTTGGGAGTAGAAATGATACAAGATGGAAGATGACCACGTCCATCTCTGTATGCACAATTGCTACAGGTACCGCTACCCATTCACAAAAAAAAAGTGTAGTGTAAAAAAAGCCAGGAGACAGTCTTTGACAAGTCCTATATTAAAAATAAAAATAAATGTAAAATAATGTCCCCGAAGTAGAGCCAACATCAATCACAATGCCCGCCGCCGCTGCTACCCAAAAAAAGAAAAAAAAAAAAGCACCCCGCTCATGACGCCGGCTCCCACCATCTGACAGCTGCGCCCCGGATGACAGTTCTTGTATACTTATATATATCATCGTGATGTCAAAAGGGGGATGGGGTTCACCCTGCCCCTTTGTGATGTCATAATGCGCTGTGATTGGTCAAAGCATTGCAGCTGACCTGTAGTCAGGTACATTGCTTTGACCAATCACAATGCACTGTCAGGGCGCAGTGCATTGTTGGGCGTGGCAGGCAAACAGTCCTTAAGAAAGCCCGTATTTTTTGTGTGTTTGCCGAACACGCAAACGGTCCATGTTTGAGTTTAACTTAGGTTCGATTAGAACATGAATCCCATCCCTAATATTGAATATATTGAAATCTTCCGGAAAAAACTGCAAAATGTTTTTCTAACTTACCCGGACCAACGAATGTACAAAACAAATTCTGAAAACGAAGCGGGTCAATGTAACGAATGACAAAACAAAAATCTTCAATTAATGGATGCACCCGAAATGAAACCAAATGAAAATTTCTGGCACATGTCTAGTGAATGTATAATGTGCATGCATAATATAGTGTGAGATGGTTTAGGTGCACATTGTCCTTGCAGATCTTTTTTTTCTTTCAAGCAATGCAGCAAAAAGCTGCAAACAAAAGACAGCTACAAGCAGAGATGGTCAGTAATTACTAGGACAAGCCAACCTCAAAAAATTAAAAACCCAAAATGCCGCCCTCCCCCTAAATGCACAAGTAAATTTTTACTTTACTGGAACTTTAACGAGGATAGATGTTTGATATTTCTACCCTCAGAGGTTCCCCGCTGAAAGAACCTTGTTTTGTAGGCTAAGGGCAGCTCATTATTTTGATTGCCTTTTACTTTACTCATGGATGACATTGTAAGTAGTTTACATAAACACCTTTGGTAAATGGCCCTCATTGTTTAACCTCTTCGATAAATGGCTGGTTTGTTGTCATGTTCTTTCATGTCCATGTGGCTCAGAGAAACATACTGGTTGTCCTTTTAATAAGGACTCCCTGTTGGGACAGGTCAAAGGGTAGAGACCACACAAAAGGTTTTCCAAGCTAGTAGGGTATCAATGAACCCATGAGTGATTTATTCCCTCACAAAGCTACAGTCTGATCCATACTTCTCTATTTGTCTCCTGATACCTTCAAATGATTCAGCAGTTTGAGTGTGTGAAATAGTGGAGGCTCTTCTGGAGATGGAATCCTAGTGAGCACTCAACTCACGTAGCTATCCCTGGTGTGTAGGTGCCTTCAAGGTGT
>CATNWA010003557.1:0-40009 GCA_951230385.1 Staurois parvus | reverse complement strand
TAAAATAACACAGTTTGTAGCTGTTTGGGTAAAAAAAAGGTCTAAATGTTTTCAACTCACTCGAAGTTAATGAAAAAATGTAGATCTGAAAAATATATAAACATATTTAACTTTTTCCCCACAAACTAATATTATCTAGTATTTTACTTTATTGCTCTGTTAAAGTTACAGATTAGCATATTAAAAAATGAAATTAAAAGAATATTTTTTGTAGTCAATTAAATGAGAAGTATTAAACATGTTATACATACTTTTCAGTCAGCTTTAGGGCCCTCTTCACACAGTCCTAATTTCTTGTCATGACCTCCCAAATAAGCTGGTGCTTACAAAGCTCTGTAGCTGAAGCTGAATGAGTCAGGGTTGGGATGTAACATCCTCATTCCCCTCCTTCAGACAGATTGACCTTGGCAGGCAGCTTCTGCTCTTTTTTGCTATCAATAGCTCATAGTGTTCTGGTGCTCCTTTGATATGTAATAATAATATAATGATGTTTTATGCTATTCTTCAAGTACCAGAAATTAAAAAAATTAAATAATTTGGTATCTGAAGTTGAAGTTATGTTGAAAACTGTTTCTTAACCACTTCAATACCTGCACTTTTACCACCCTTCCTGCACAGGCCAATTTTCAGCTTTCAGCGCTCTCACACTTTGAATGACAATTGGATGGTCATGCAATGCTGTACCCAAACTAAATTTTCATAATTTTGTTCACATGACTTAAGCTTTCTTTTAGTGGTACTTAATCACCACTGGAGTTTTTATTAATGGCTAAGTTAATGAAAAAAAGACAGAAAAGTTTGAAAAAAAAACACGTTTTTCTTTGTTTCTGTTATAGAATTTTGCAATAAACAATTCTTCATAGATTGAGGCCAAGATGTATTCTGCAACATTTCTTTGGTGAAAATAACCCAAATCAGTATTTATTATTTAGTCTGTAGGAACGTTAGAGTTCACAAACTATGGGATATATCTGAAAATTGATCGATCCTGAAGTACTCCGGCACCAATCTAATTTCTTGGGACCCAAAAATGTTAGGACAGTACAGATATTCCCCAAATGACCCCTTTTTGCAAAGTAGACAGTCTGAGGTATTTAGTAAGATTAATAGCAAGTTTTTTGAAGTTGTAATTTTTTTGTCATAATTTTTGAAAAATTATCAAATTGTTTTTTTAAATTTCACAAATTTTTTTTTTTTTGTTTTTTTTTTTTACAAAATGCCACCAGTGCAGTACGGAATCACAATAACTGGTTTGGCAATCAGGGACACTGACGGGGGTGACAGAAAATGAAAAAAAAATGAAAAAAACATTTTTTTCATTTTATTTTTTAAATTCCCCCTTTTTTTTCTTTTTTTAAGATTTTTTTTCCATAAATCCCCTGTAATCAATATAAAAGTTTACCATAGTAACATTGTACATTTTTGGGAAGTAAACAGTATTTTTTTTTTTTTAAAAGCTTTTTAGAAAAAAAAATTTTTCTTTGTATAAGAAAAACATTTATCTAATGAAATTTCCGTTTTAATTTAAAGTTTTTTTTTGTGATTAGCTGTGATTAGCCAAAAGGCTAATCACATAAAAACCGGTTTGGGCTGTGTTTGGGCCCAGCTGTAATGTATCACTTTTGACCAGCCCACAGCTATGACACAATTTATACAATGGATGGCTTTAAAAAGGAAACCCACCTTTTGTTTACAATTGTCATGTGACCTGCTGTGTTTGGGTCACACCCCAAAGGTCACATGGTAGGGGTAAGGGAAAAGTCCTCAGATCGCATCGGCTGTTTTCAAAAGTACCAACCAGGGGCAATCTTGCCACAGCGGGCCCCCCCGGGGGGCACACTGACACTTGAAAGGGGAAGGACCCCCCACTCCAAAACCGAACAGACCCACTCGGCCCGCCCCATTAGGCTTTTGGGCCGGGGGCGGGAACAGGTTAAACGGTCCTGGGGCCAGACAGGGAAAAATAAATATATTTTTGACCCAAACAGAAAAATTTTTTAAAAACAACCCATCCCCAACCTCTCAAACTGTTTGAAATTTGGAAATAACGTTTCTCAAATATCACAGATAAAACTCTAAATTTGGGTTTTTCAGTCAGTTTAGCTTTAAAACATTTTGAGGGCTGACAGACTGACACTTTTCATAACAAAAAGCTTAGATTTCTGTGGTTTCAGTTCTAAAATTAGAATTTTTTTTTTTTTCGTAATGCTTACGTTACATAAGGAATGGGGGCCCTTTTTTTTTAAAGGTTTTTCCCCCTTTTTCGTTCAGATATTTTAAAATTTTTAAAGCTTTAAATAGTTTAGGCAACCCAGCCCTTAAGCAATGATTTTAGAAAACTAAAAAATTAGGGAAAACCTTTTCCGGGTTGGGGGTTGGGAAATAAGCCAATAACCCCACCGGGTAAAGAAAAGCAAAACTGCCCATCCCAAAATGAAATGCCTCACCTTTAAAGGGCCCTTTGGCCTAACCTAAGCAGTTTTTTTACACAAATAGCAACCTTCTAAAATTAAAAAACCGCTTAGGCTTAGGCGGGCCCTTTCCCAATTTTCAAAAGGGTTTTAATTTGGTATTTTTTTTTTAAGGAGCTCGGGCAAAACTTCTTTTTAAGGAAAAAATAGAACAAAAAAAAGGAATGCTCAAAGGGCACCTTTATAAATACCTACTAAATAAGTTGTTTTTTTTCAAAATTTGACATCCCCTAAATATTGGAAAATGCCCCAAATAAAACCTAAAAATTTTTGCAGCTAAAAAAAATTTTTTAAAACTAATAATTTTAGATTGAATGATAAATTTGGGTTTGTTTAATCATATACAATTACATTGCAGGGATATAAATTTAAAAAAAAAACAAAACATAATTATTATTTAACCCCATTTTTTTATTTAGATTGCGTTTTCGGGGGCATCAATAAGAAAAAAAACATTTATAAAATATACAAAAAAATTTTTCCCCAAGTTTTTTTTCTTTTTTTCCCCTTTTTGGGGGATTAACAAATGTTCTTTTTTATTCCCCCCTATTTCCACAACCACGCCCCTTCAAATACTAATTATTTATTTTAATTGTTTTACTAATGGGTTTTTTTTAACCTAATAGTAAAACTTTTAAAGGAGGACATTGTTTTTAAAATAAAAACCAAAAAAGAAATTTTGGGGTCTCATTTTTATCCCAACACTTTTTTGTAATTGCCTTTTACTGTGTCCCTTTTTTAAAATCATTTTATGCAGTGATTTCAGCAAAAGTTGGGCAAAGGGTAAATTCCTTTTTAAATTTCTGAACCATAAAACTGCATACATTTCTGTAAATCTTCTTAAAGGACATAACACGGACGTGCATAATTTTTCTGTTCAGGGAACTGGATAGGAAACAGCCAAGGATGTGACACAAAGTTTATTTGGGAACATAAGCATGTTTCAGGGGGAGGATAGCTCGGGAAAGAAAAAATTAACTGTGCCTTTCTTTTTATAAATAAATTGTCTAGAGCTTTTGAGGGAAACAAAAAATAAACCCAAAAAAAAGCATGGCTCCCCATGCTGTTAAACCAAATCCCAGTTTTTTAAATTGGCTGGGGATAAGAAATGTTTTTACCCCTTTTTTGGTATTTAATATTAAAAACCAAACCCTTGACTGAATTTTAAAAAATTAAAATTACTAAAACAAATATATTTTTAAAAAATTATGTTTCTCGATTTAGATTTTTGGGGGTTTGAAAAATTTTATCTTTAAAAAATTATTCAGTGTTTTGGGTTTTAAAGTATAACGGGACCCCTCAAAGTAAAAACAATTTTCCCCAAACCCCAGCTTTAAATAAAATTAAAAAAAACCAAAAATTTTTTAAACGTAAGGGATGTTTATTTGCCTTATTAAACCTAAGATTCCCTCTCACGTGCTATAAATTTAAAAGAGTTTTCTCCCTTCTTCCTCGGGTTTGTAGTAGGAGAAAGGTATTTTATTACTGTCACCGCCAAAATAGATACTAACCCCCCCCCCCATTTTTCCCTTTTGGTTTCCCTCCAATTACATGTGTGCCTTTTTCCCAAATTAATTTATTTGCTGGTCCTCCCTGCCCACTAAAAAGAGTCCGTGGGGGTTTGTTTGAAAAGGCCTGGGGGGTGCGGGGATAAAAGGGTTTGGTTTTCCCTGTTTTTATGTGCTGGTCCCGGGAAATTAATCATTTTCACACAAATGTGTCCTTTCCAGAGTCCCACCAATGAGGGTGGCTACATCCAACTTAGAGAGGGATCAATTGACTAACATAGCCCCCTTTCATAATGAAGTGTGACCAAGGCTTTTTTTTACATTTATATTTCAGCTTTTCCTAACTAGCAGTGCCCTTTAAAGGGTTGCACAAATAAAACAGGTTAAAGTTTTTTACAAAACCCTCACTATATCTGGTCTCCCACTGTAAAACCAAAAACAAGGAAATGCAATTTTTTTTTAGAAAAAAATACATTTCAAAATACCCTTTTTTCTCATCAACGAAACAGCGGGTTTTTGTGACTTCTATCAGTGTCCACCCAAAGCACTGGTTAAAATCTTTTTAAAAAAAAGGGAAAAGGAAAAAAAAAAAATTTGCTTTTCCCCCCCTGTTTTAACCTACAAGGTTTTGCTTCCCCAAACCCTCTGCCTAAAGGGCCCTTGCTGTTCACATCACTCTCTTGGGGAAAAAAAAAATCCTCTCTAGTAATACACCCCAAAAAGGGCCATGTACAGCCTCCCCCAAAGGGCTCTTTTCTTTTAAAAGGCAGATGGCCCTGGGGAAAAGTAAAAAAAGGGGGAGAAATCAGAAAAGGGCAGGATCAACACCCTTTTTTAAACACAAACAGAGGTTTTTTACTTCTTGGGTTCCAAAAGGGGAGTATAACAAACATTTTTTAACCTGCATATACAACTTTTTTAAAACGGCTGGGGGGTTTAAGAAACACTTTACAGTAGGGGAAAATTATATTTTTTTTTATTTGGGGTTTTTAGGTAAAATTTTTCCTTTCTTGCCAAAATTGCTTCTGTTTTTTCATATTAAGAACCAAGGACAATTTTTTCCCTTTGTACCCTCCTCTAAATACTTTTGACAGGTTTGCTTTCAGCTCCCTACCACTAATAAAAATTTTTTAAATATCCCCAAGACTTAGTGACTAACCCCAAAAACCCCTACCTAACCAAATCCCCAAATTCATTTACAAAATTAAAAAAACTTTTTCTATATTTTCCCCTTCCTGCCCCTACCCCACATTTTTCCCTGACTTGGTTCATTCAAGGGGAAAGAAACCAGTATGCAACTCAGAAAAAATCTGAAAGGGGAAAATTTACTTTTTGAAAGAAATGAAATTCCTTTCATGGCACTGTTTCTTTTTTCGGGTTAATCATGGAAAGGCTGTGTGGGATGACTCCCAAAATTAAAGGCTAGCAAAAAAGTGTTTGATTTAAATTTAAATTCATAATCAAAAAGTAAATAAATTTTCAATTTGTTGATTTCATCGAAAAAATTTGGACCCAGATGTGCCCCAGCCCCGGGCAGAGAATTCTAAAATTAAATGTGTCAGGATTACCGGGTTTTCCCTGAACTTTGTAAATTCCCACTGACAAAAAAACAGCCATAACCAGGTGAAACCAATAATTTTATGAATTTTTGATTCTTTTTGTTCAATCACCCCTATTAAAAATTTTCCCCCGGGATTTCCCACAATAATGGTATCCCAATATGATCAATGTCATTTTAAAACTAATACTAAAGGTTTTGTTGCTGCACTAAACCCGGGCTAATAAAATAAATCAAAACCCCAGCAAAGGGGGGGGCCCAGTATTTACAGAGGAACCCCCAAATAATAAATTTGGTTATGATTTTCCCTTCTTATAAAAATTTGAAAAGACTAAGAATTGGGGGGGGAAGGGGCACACCTCCCCCGCCCCCATAGCGGGTTTTATTTCAACCGTCACTTTCACTAAAATGTTTTTTCCCAACCCCCTTGGCAAACGGTCTTGGGGATTAAGGAAAGGCCCAAAAGTTGGTTTTAAGTGTTGGGCATAATGCGGGTTTTTTGCCAGTTTTTAATAAAAATGTATTTTTAATATAAGCTTTCCCTTTTTTGCAGGGGGTCACAAATAGGGGGTTTAAATTTACAAAAACTGGAAGAGTTAAAAATCGAGTAAAAGTCCTGCATAGAAACCAGTCACTTCCTTTTTTTTTTTGTCAAGTTTAAAACCTGAACAACCCAAATGGCTTCCATGCACAGCTGCACCAGATTTTTGCATTTTCCAGTTTTAGAAAAATCAAACCCAATGTGTTTTTTCCCAGGACAAAAAATCTGAAAAAAAATAAAATTCCCTCCCCAAAAGCCCGGGTAAAAAAAACAAAATATAAAAAAATTAAAATAATATATTTTATGAAAACTGGCATTGACATGATACAAATCACAAACACAGTAATTTTCTTTTGTGTTTATTTTTATCATAGTATTTTAATGCACAAGGCAATTACATTTCACCATTATTTTTCTAAACAAAACAAATTATATCCTCAAAATACATGTTTAAAAGGTATTTGAGAAATTATAAAAACCCAAAGGGATTTATTTGTTTCATAAAATAATAGCGGGATAATAAAACTCAAAATTCTTCTGAAGCAGATCTAAATGGAAAAAAATTTAAATTTTTTAGAAGAAATACTTCCCAGTAGGACTATATTTTAAGGCTTTTTTATTTAAAGCTGTTTGGAAAAATACAAAAAGACCCAAGAAACAAAAAGGAAAACTCTACTCTGAACTAAAACAAAAATCATTGTGTGTACAGGGGTTTAATAAACAAGTGGCTTGGAAAAAAGGGGCTACAAAAAATAGAAAATTTCTTTTAGAACTTAGTGTGCCAAATCACCTTTATACGTAAAAGGTACCCTTTTTTGCAAGATAAATAAATTAATGACTTTCTAACCCTTTTTCCCAACCACGGGGAAATTTGGGCCCAAATTTTTAAAGGGAAAAAATTTTTGGGCAGTACGTGAGAATTTGATGTTGAAAAAATTAGGGTTTTTAAAAACCCATATGCCCAACTTGTGGCTTGAGACCCTGCATTGCCCTTTGTTACTTTTTTTTTGGGGCCCTGGAGCTCCACACCAAAAAGTTTTTTTTTCCCCCTGTGTGGGGGGTTTACTTAACCCAAAACCAGTCAGCACATGGAACAGGTGAGAATTCATGAGGCTTGAAAAAGGGGAATTCCAAAGCAATTTCCCTCCCCCCCTATGTAGTTTTGAGACCCGTGAAATTGTGTGTAGGGTGTGTTTCCCTAAAGGAAGGTGTCTTTGTAGTACTATGGGGGCAATTACAAAAAACCCTTTTGTTAGTGCTTAACTGAACAACGGAAGTTGGGCGCCATATATCCCCAATTTTTTTTGAGAATTTTGTTTTAGATTTGGGCTCCATACACAATTACAACAATTTTTTTTTCCCAATTTTTCCTGACCAATTTCCTTTAAAATTTACCTTCAACTGTATAGGAAAAGGCCCCCTGCCAAATTTGGGATACAACGGAAAATGTTTTTTGGGGGTTTGACCTCCTTTTATAAATTTTTTTAGTAATCTAAAGCAAAATCTCAAGAAAATTGAAAAAAAAGGGTAGGGCCCCAACCTTACCAAAACCCATATAATATGGGGACAGCCCTTTAAAACCCCCCTTTTTAAATTGGTATCCAATTGGCGGGCCCCCCTTGCCCCTGCATATTTGGAAAGGTAAATCTAAAGGAAATTGGACAAAAAATTGTAAAGTTAAGGCCAGCCTTAGAAAACTGATTGCCTAACCCTGCACACTGAACCCAAATTTTTCACTCTCCGGGTTTTTTTGTAATCAAACCCTTTTGTGTACTTTTGAAAAAACCTATTGCATACTATAAATCTGCACTGCTGGAATCAGGGGCCCGGCCCCTAAAAAAGGGAAAATTCATATACAATTTACAACCACCCCAAAAAGTTTTTTCCCCAAAATTTTTTTGTTTCCCAAAATTTTGTTTAAAAAAATTCTTCGTCCCCTTTTCCCCTTTTTCTTTTTTGTTTAAAATACTGGGAAAATATTTTTGTGCTGCCTTTTATTCAAAACCCAAAGGGATTCTTTTTGCATTCACTGTCCCCGTAAACCCTTTTAAAGGGTAAGGGACGTCCTGTTTTTCTAACTTTGGGGGAATGACCTCTCTCTTCAACTGAAAAAATTCTACCAAAACAATACATGTGGGATGCTTTCCCCCCTTTATATTGGGGGTTGATTAGACCCCCAAAGTCTGTTTAAATAAACCCCCCCTATTACTGAGAATGTTATGTATATAGCTAGGGAGTTGATAAAGTACTTAATTTTTTTTATTCCCGTTTTATTCCCGGTTTTTAAAACCGCATTTATTCACATTCGGGGCATTTTTTTCCCCGCGCAAATTTTCCCTTATGATCAAAAATGTTTTCATAAAAGATACGGTTATCAATCATCGCCTTTACTGTGTGACATCCCAAAAAATTTTAAATGGCCCGGAATCCTCTGTAACCCTTTCATAAATGCAGAGAAGGCAAGAAAAAGTAAAAAGACTTACAAAGGTTTAAATTTTAAGCACATTTGTGGAAAAAACAAAAGCAAAGGCCCCACAACACAAAAACCCCTTAACTTTTGGGCAGCAAACACCCTGTTTTGGGGAAATCCCCAAAACACAGCCAGTCAAGGGTAGGGAAAAGGGGAAACTAACTCAGGGTTTTTGAAAAAAGGGAAAAATATCACCCAAATTTTAAACCCTTTTTAAAATCTCGTGCAAACAGGAAGAAAAAAATCCCCAGAAAACTGGAAACAAAGGGCAAAAGCAGCACGCCGGAAAATTATAACAAAACGGATTTTGTCGCCCTCCAAACAAAACCTGCCCGATCTAAGGTTCAATTCCCGGCATTCAAACATCACAGACCTATCGTCAGAAAAACTGGGGCCCGCCAGGGGTAAGCTTTCCAAATTTTCCCGACATCTACGTCACAAAAAATTGTCCCTTTAGTCAGCGCCATCCCGCCGGGGACAAGCCAAGGCCCCAGGCCGCATGCGCCCGGCCTCTTAAGCCAAACAGGAAGCCCAAAACTTATGAAAGAGCAAGGCAAATAGATGAAAGCAGAAAAAGAGACAAGCCGAAGGGAAGCAAAAAATTAAAAAAAAAAAACAAGCCCCAAGGGGAAGCAGAAATGCTTAGGAGAAAGGCAGAAGTCCAAAACCTCTTTACACATACTTCAGCAACAGAAAATAGCTGCAGCAGCCATACTGAAACCGAAATTCCGCGAGAGCGCCGAAAATTCCAAATTTGTAGAGAGCCCAAGTACTGGAAAACCGATAAAACCTCTCAGAAAATTCCAAAAAAACCCTGAGTATGTGCCCAAAAAAAAAGCAACCCTAACCCTTGATAAACAGCCTAGTGACGCACCGAAACCATCAAGGGCCCGGGTTGGGGGCAGACAGCTTTTTTATGTTTCCCCCTCACTACAAGACTGAACCCTGAACCCCACGTGATAAGTCAAACCAAACACGGGCTCAGATACCAAACCCCCAAAACCCCTAAGAAAACCCCCTAATGGCGATTAAAAACCTCTCCCCGTGAAAAAACCAAAACTAGACTACAATAGAGGAAGCAACCCCTCTGACCAAAAAAACCCCCCAAATACCCAACGAACCCCCCATCACTTCACCCCGTAGTCCCGCGTTTGACCCAGAACAAACGCACCTGACACAAACAAGGGGTTACAGACGTGTCCAAAAAACCTGATGCCCGTGGGGAAAGGGGAGCACGGTTCTCTTTAAGTTCCCAAAAAATCGTCCCCGAAAAAAACTGGGCCCGGAGGTTTACCTTCCTAACGGGAGCACCCAAAACTTAGAGCTGACAGACAAGAGAAGCTCGACCCCCGCCAAAACCCAGGGCCAGAAGCCTCAAGCAGGGCCAAAAAAAATCAGGGCAGTGCAAAGTCCATTTATGCAAAAGCAGGAAATTTCGATGGTCCGCAAGAATGGAAGACTGCTATGGGTCCCCCTGAAGTAATTGAAGAACACTTTAAAGAAAAAGAAAATTGCCCGAAAAACAAACCCAAAAACAATCATAAAAACTGCAAAAACTCGGGGACCCACTCCTAGAGATAGAAGCAGCAAAAAAAACCAAGTGGAAAATCTGCCATTTCTTTTATCCCTTTGACACCCCGCACGTGGAGTAAAAGCCCATAAAACGAGAAGCACCCTTTTAAACCCGAAAAAAAGGGGGGTCTCTCAAGCATCCAGATAAAAAGAAATACTATCGAAATTCATTTCCACCGGTTTTTCCTTCCTTGCTGAATTCGTTGAAACCCCAAACAAGACACCAAAGACCCCAAAACTTCCCTTTCCCGAACAAAAGTTGCAGGGGCCCCAAAAGGGCAGAGAAGCAGTCGCCATACACACAAAGAACGCAGAGCAACAGTGTCGTGCGGAAAAACAGAAGTCCCGCCGAGGCGCAGCCCAAACAGGAAACCAAAACAACAAAGGGAATTTTAGGATCCAGACAAACAGTGGCCCAAAAAAAACAACAAGCCTCACCACCCAAGAAAAATGTCGCAGTTTTTGAATAAGACATTTGAGGAAACGCAAGGCTTACCTTAAAAACAATCACATTTTTTTTAGATGCTGCGCCTCAAAAGCAAAATCTTGCAAAAAAACTGTAAAAAAGAAATACGGTGGGACGAATGCAACAATGACCGACATCTGCAGCACTGCACCCAGGGCCACCACCATGGAGATCAAATTCCAAACAACTCCCAAAAGATCATGGTGGGAGCAAAAAAAAAAGTGCAACACCCAGCGATTTAAAATTCAAAGTGCACTGAGATTTTGTACAGAACCAGGACCTCTAATCATTCTCCAAGATAGCCCTTTGTCAAAGTGTATCCCCAAAGGCCCCTCCGAAAAAACAAGGGAAAGTAACAGTCCCCAGACGAAAAAAGCAACAGGTCTCTACAAAAACAGAGGGTTTTTTTTGACCTCTTCGGTGACAAAGGAAAAAATTTAAAATCCATACCCTTGAAGACATGTTCGAGTTATAGAGACCTCAGGGGGAAAGCAAACAACAAAAACCATCGAGTCCATTAATGGAAAACAAAAGCTGACTCTTCCTACCCTCATAGAATGGGGACATTATACCCCAAGGGCAGGGCAGAGAAATTTCCCCCACCCTGAAGTGGCACGTCACTACCCTCCCTCTCAAAGCGAATACAACAAATTCCCCCAAAACTCCCAAACCCCAAGGGTGCAATCGTCCTTTTTACTAGAAGAGACATACTGAAGTGCACAAGGGTCCCGAGAACAATACAAAGGGCCGCCCCAATGCACCCAAATTTTTTTAAAGCTTGAACTTGGGTGGGTTTTCCCTTTGGAAAAGTATTTTGGAAAGGGCTTTCACAAACCCGCCCAAAAAGAAAGTCTACAGAAAAAAATCTGCTGCAGAAAGGGCCCACCCATGTTTTTTGCCCATGTAACAACAGCAGCAGATTAAAGGGGAAAACTATCTAACCCAACCCCATTCCCCCGAACATCCAGAGGGTTTCCCGGGAAAATACAGCCTAAGCTTTAAGATTCAATCACTAGGGCCCCAAAGTGTTTTTAGAGAACTCAAGATGATGACAAAATACACCATCTGTTTAAGATAACCCCTTCCTTGAGATCATGGACAGAGAAGTCTTCCCAAAAAAACAAAAACAGGCCATTGGGGAGGCCCCCCCACACCAAATTTCCCTAAAACCCAACGGGTCGCCCTTTTCCCCAACCCAAAAGAGTGCAAGCAGAGAAACGCTTTGCGCTATTTCAGCGCCCCTCCTTTAAAGAAAGCCAGACATTTTAAAAAACACTTCCCCAAAAATTCCCCTGCGGAAAAAACTTTACAAAGATCAAGTGAAAAAGCACCACACTGCAGAAACAAAAAGAACGCTGGACTTGCCCAAAATTCGGAAAAAAACCCCTCCCCAAAAACCAGGTCAGATTAAAGTTTGTATTTTATTCAGTGCAAAACAAAGAAGGGGATTTCCCTAAAGATTTTTCTTCCAGCGGGCCGACCCCGAAACAACACACTTTTTTGGGGCCCCTTTTCAGATTCCGGGGAGAACTTGTTGCAGTAAAATCAGATATACAGCAGATGTTCTACTGCTTTCCTTGTCCGTGAAGACCCCAGAGACTAAACCCGAGGTTTTCCCATGGGATGAAAAACAACGCCAAACAAAGGTAACATAGAGTAAGGATGGGGTACCCGTTTTGGGAACATCCCCACCAGCTGACCCCTATCTACAAACTTGGGCAACAGCCAGCAAGGTGACAGACACAAAACCCCGAATTTAAACAATTTTTTATGAAAAACTTTTTAAAGAAAAATGGGGCTTGCTTCCCTTTTCCCCGTAGGGAGAAGGCCCCTTAAAATTTTAAAAAAACACCCAGAGACCTTTCTAGCAGCTCTAACATAAAAAACGCACAAAGGGCTTCCCAAAAAACAGCAAAGAATTTAAGCAAACCCCCAAAGACCGTGCAAAAGACCTCAAAGACCTAGTTTTAGGTTTCAGGAAACCCCCACTCCCTTTAAAGAAAACTTAGGGGTTAGTTGGGACTTTAAAAACTGACAGCTTCACCTTTCCCAGTATCCAGGGAAAAAAGCCTTCACAAAACGAGGTGTCTTGTCTAAAGGCAAAAGTCCCTTTACGATCCCCTTTGGGGTTTTGAGCACCCATCACCATGCAAAGGGAAAGGGTCTTTTGAGAGAGATTACAACGACTAGAACAAAGTGATTGGGGCACACCTCAAACCGAAAAAAAGAAATGCAGTGGAAAAATTGTGGAAAGAAATCTTTGCTGGAGCTTTAGCGTTTAAACATCCAAAAAACCATATGTTCCTGTTTTTTTTGCTGTTACAAAACGAAGAGAAAATAACCCTGGGTTTTTAATGCCATTTCCCCCCTAGCCCAAAAGCCGCTGTAGCCTACCTAGAGTCAAGACCCCTCAGGGGCAAAACCATTTCAGGATTCATCTTGGGAAAAATCCAAACGGCTCCAAGGGCCTGCTCACCAAAGGTCCCCCCGCTTAGAACTTTTGGGGGCTGCTGTCCTACTGTGGAGATTTGCAGACTTACTCATTCGGAAATGGACATCGGATCCAACAGGGAAAATTTTCACAGAAAGCAAATTGGGTTTTAAAGGTTTTACCCCAACTCTTTAAGAAGAAACTAAACAAAACGTGTCAAACAAGTAAAAACGTATCAGAAAGTGAAAAAATTTCCGAAAATGGCTCACATCATACCCGACAAGAACCCTGCTTATAAAGGGCAGACTGGGACCAGCTGCTGTCCCCCCAAACAGATTTAAATGGGTTTACAGGGCCCCCTCCTTCTTGACTGGGAAAAGAAAACTGAAGAGACTGAAACAGAAAAGGGAAATTTTTTACTTGTAAAAACCCGACCAAGACAAAGAGGTAAAACCTCTATTCCAAAATTTTCAAGACTCTAACACCAAGAAAAGGGCTTGGGTCAGGAGGTTTTTGAAAGGTTTTCCAGCCGGAAGTCACTCATCCCCTGGCCCTAGGGAAACCCATCTGGTTTGGCCCCGATCCCCTTTGCAAAACAGCCAGGTGACCGGGGAAAAAATGACATCTTGGGGCAAACCAAGGGCACCAATTTTCAGATTTGTTCACAGGGAACCTTCAAAAAGAAATTCAAAGTCTTCTCAAAAAAAAAAACTTTCTAAAAAAAAGCCCCTCAAAAAATTGAACCCCGTCCTTGAAAGTTTGGGTTTATGAACTTTGGGGGTCGTCTACCCCAAACTGATACGACTATTCTAAAAAACATCCCCCTTGTCATACCCAAGAATCATCACGTTGCCCTTCTTTCCCGACAAACAAACACCAAAGAGCAATTGCACAAAAGGGGCGCCACCTCACTGAAGGGCATTCCGGGTTTAGTGATTGTTTGGGTCCTAGGAGGTAAAAGACTAGTCCCAGTGTTTATTAAAAAAGGGTAACTTTCAAGAAAATCAGAGGGAAAAATTGAAGTCCAGAAAAATTCAGACTTACCTCCAGACAGGCTGCTTCAGATCCTCCCCTTCACAAAAAGTGGGGCCTTTGACGTTTTTTGGGGCCTTGGGAAAAATTTTTTCTCGCAAAACCCCAAAGGGGGCAGTGCAGGGGACAAAAAGCTTGGGGTGTTTTTTTTCTCGGGATGAATACCCCGAGCATTTTCCCTTGAGGTAATTGAGGGCCTATCTAAACCCCAAGCTTCCCTCAAAACCTTGAGAAAAATTTTTTTTTCCCATTCGGGACCACAAAAAAAAGATTCGTTTTTTGATTGTGGCACAAACTTTATTGGAGCCGGGAAAAGGGAAATTGAAACGTTGCAACAGACTCCCAAAACAAGTAATATCCCCTTTAAAAACCCAAAAAGCACTTGGAACTTTTAATCCTCCTCATGCCTCACCTATGGGGAGGAGCTTGGGGAAAATGAAATTTGGGGTAGCTCGCCGCATTCTAGATTTCAAAAACTTCTAAAGAATTTGGGTCTACCCCGTCTCACACACAAAAGCTTAAACCCCGCGGTGGGTGAAGTCAAAGGCTATCATGAACGCCAGACCTTTGGTCCCGTGTCTACTGACCCCAAAATGCCCCAAACCCCCTTTGCCCAGCAAAGTTTCTGACCCAGAAGGGGGGGGGTGGAGATGGTGACAGCTCCCAAAAGGGACTTTGATCTTAAAGAAATTTTTACACCAAACCCAAAGGGAAAAAAGTTCAAAGCCTTGCCGATATCTTCTGGAAGAGAAGGAGACAGGATTTCCCCGTTACCCATCCCAAAACCCCCAAAAAATGGGAAAACCCCCAAGCCCAACTTACAATTTGGAGATGTTTTTAAAAAAAAAAAAAAAAATCTCCGGCCCACAGGAACGAGTGGCCCCAAATTTGGGCTCATTTGGGGACTGATCTAGTAGTGATAAACAGAAGTCAGGAAAGTAAAGGGCCCAATATAAAACAGGGCACCCCCCAAAAGGGTTTACCTTAACCCCTCACCCGGGAAATCTTTTTAACCCCCTTCCCAAAAGTTTTAATAGTGCAAATCATTATTAAAGCCAGGGGGGGAGTGTTGGGTGCCTTTATTTCACCAAGGGCATTCCTTTTGAATTTAGCATTTTCCCCTTTCCCCTTTAAGGGTAGGGGCGTCCTGTTTTTCTAACTTGGGGGGAAGTGACCTCCTCTCTTTAGACTGAAGAAATTCCCCCAAAAATGCAAGTACAATTTTGGATGCGTTCCCTCTTCCAAAAATGGGGTTTATTAACCCCCAAAGCCCGTAAAATTTCCCCTCCTAGTACTGGGAATGTTTTTTGTATATACTAGGGATTAGATATGTACCCTTTTGTTTTTTTTATTCCCGTTTGGAAATTTTATTTTAAAACCGCATTTTTTCCCATTCGCGCATTTTATTCACGCGCATTTTAATTTTGATCCCCATTTTATCAGTAAAAAGATCATCGGTAAACAATCATCGACTTTTTTACTTGGGGGACCTCAAAGGTTAAAATGCCTGTAATCCTCTGAAAACCCTTTCATAACTGCAGAGAAGGCAGGACATATTTTTATAGCTTTAACAATGTATCTGGATGTAGGGATTGTTTATTTGTAACAAATTATTATTAAGGAAACTGCAGAACAAAAAAGCAGGATATTACTTCAAAAGAATTGTAATGCTAGTGGTCCCTTAAAGTGTTACTAAGCCCACCAACATGCTTACAGCATTAATAATAAAATAGATGGAAGGCATCTCTAAGTGCATATTGACAATTTATTCATAAACCATGGAAATTGCACTTACAAGAATAAATCATTATAAAGGCTCAACGTGTGCTAATTAGACCAGGTGGGACATTCCACCGTCCAGCAGCAGAAACATGCCTATTGATCAGAAATAAGTCCCAGATTTCCGTGCATCAAATGAAGCTTTGGAATCAGAGTCAGATGTAGCAGTGAAGAGGGTGGTTAATGCATTTGGACATCTCATTAGACTCCTTCTTCCAACCGCTAACCCTCTACTGAAGAAGGAGCCTATTGAGCACTCCAAAATGCATTACCGCCCCCTCACCTCTCATCTGACTCTGCTCTCAAACTTCATTTTTGATGCACGAGGCACATCCTGGACTCACTTTCCTGACCTATAGCATAGTCTGCTGCTGGCGCTGGATGTCCACCTGGATCTAATTAGCACACGATACCTTTTTTTAACCGTTTATCTTGTATGTGCCAACATTTTCCATGTTTACTGAATAAGATAGGCAATAACTGCACTAGAGCGCCTTCCTCTACTTTTTCTTGTAGTCATTAGAGCCATGCTTCCACCCTAAGAAGACTCCTTAAGTGTTACTGCTCCCAACCCACCATCCATCCCTGATAACTATCTGGCAACCGTTTATCTCACAGCTATCAGAGGTTTTGGCTCCAACAAGCGCGCCCTATACAAAATACATTTTCTGTGCTTACATGCATGCTCCACTATCTTAAGGCAAACCCTCCATCAGATTCTAACCCTGGATCACTCTATTAAAGTGGTTACTAAACCCACAACATAAAATCAGTCTGTATATGCAGTAAAGCATCCTTGTTATACTCACTGTGGAACCTAAAGGGGTCATCCCTCATCGGTAAAAAGGATGTTTGATCATTCTTCTCTCCCCCCTTTTGTGAAATGGTCCCACGTTATACAGACGATCCGAGTCACATGCTCATTGGTGATTTATTCGAAGCGGGTTTTTTTGTTTCTTGGAAGTGCATGAGATCAGCACAGGCAATCAGCACTGTCCAGACAAGGTCAGGGATTTTCCATCCTCCTATAAAGCTTTAACCAGTGCTTACTGAAGTCACAAGACTGCTCTAACTGCTATATAAAAGGTATTTTGCATTGAAATTTACTAACATAATTGGCACTTCAGTTCTGTGAGGAGGACCAGATAGAGTGAATCAGTCCTGTTTATAAAGCTTAAAAGCTTCTTGTAACATATACATGGGGCAAAAAAGTATTTAGTCACCACCAATTGAGCACGTTCACCCGCTTAAAAAGATGAGAGAGCCCTGGAATTGCATCAAAGGTATACCTCAACTATGAAGACAAAATCAAAAAAAATCCACAATCACATTGGCTGATTTGAAATAATTTATTTGCAAAAATGCTGGAAAATAATAATTGGTCCAATATCAAAAGTTCATTCTCAATACTCTTTTGTTATATATCCTTTGATTGGCAATGACAGAGGTCAAACTATCCTGTAAGTCTTCACAAGTGCACACACTGTTCTGGTGTTTGGCCAATTCCTCCGGCAACTCCTCTAAGCATTTTTTTGGGCTTCCTGGCAACACGACTTTTCAACTCCTCCAAAGTTTTCTAGGGGTTGAAAATCTGGAGACTGGCTAGCCACTCCAGTACCTGAAATGATTCTTACGAGCCACACCTTCCTTGCCGCTGCAGTATTTTGGGATCATAGTCATGTTGAAGACCCAGTCATGTTTCATCTTCAATGCCCTTGCTGATGGAAGAGATTGCACTCAATTCTTTCACGATACATGGCCCCATTCATTCTGTCCTGTACAGATCAAAATCGTCCCGTCCTTGCGGAGAAACCAGCCCAAAGCATGATGTTGCCACCCAACCCAGCTTCACATAGGTAGTTTTTTCTTTGGATGCAACTCAGCATTCTCTCTCCTCCAAACATACGATTGTGGTTCTCTACCAAACATTCTATTTTGGTTTCATCAGAACCCATAGACATTCTCCCAATCCTCTCTGGCTCATCCAAATAATGCTCTCTAGCAAACTTCAGACATCGGGCCGGACCATGTAACTGGCTTTATGCAGGGGGAACACGTATGGCACATGCCAGGATTGTGTCCTATGGAGGCGTAGTGTGTTTACTGATGTAGCTTTTTGTTACGTTGGTCCCAGCTCTCTGCAGGTTCATTCACCTAGGTCCCCCCGTGTGGTCCTGGGAATTTTTGCTCATGTTTCTTGTTGATTCTATTTGACCCTAGGGGTGTGATCGTGCGTGGTGGCCCCAGATTTCGAGGAGGATTAACAGTGGTCTTGTATGTCTTCTCCATTTTAAAATTATGATTTGCTCCCTCAGGTTGATTAGTTCTACACCTATGATGGCTTTGCCTATTGCAGATTCAGTCCTTCCCAGCCTGGTGCAGGTTCTACAATTTTGTTTCTGGGTCCTTCGAACAGTCTTAGGTCCTTAACAATAGTGGAGTATGGAGTGTGACTGTTTGTGTTCGTGGTACAGGTGTCATTTTATACTTGATAACAAGTTCAAATACTGGTGCCATGATACAGGTAAATGAGTGCAGGACAGAGGGCCTCTGTTAAAGATGAAGGTACAGGGTCTGTGAGAGGCCAGAAAATCTGGCTGGTTGTAGAGGTGTCACAAATTACTTGTGTTCCATCATAATTATTTGCAAATAAATTCTTTCCATTTTCAGCCAATGTGATTGTCCTGGATTTTTGTTCTCATTTTGTCTCTCTTTGTTTGAGGTCTTACTCTATGTGCCAATTTCTGGCCTCTCTCATCTTTTTAAGTGGAAACTTGCACATTGGGTGGCTGACTAATACTTTTTTGCCAACTTATCCAGTCTCTGATTGTCTCCTTACACCCTGGTCACATCGGGTGCAATTTGGCATGGATTTGCAAATGGTAATCCAATCCACCCTATTGATTGTCCGCTAATTACAGCACATATCGGTGCGGTTTCAACTTGGTCCAAGCCACTATTTCTAAAGTGGTGCACTGCACTACTTTTGTTTGCGATTTGCACAACACTAGTCAAGTTCTTGCAAATCGGCAACTGAAATTGGCAGTCATCCAATTTTGAAATCGTGTGACTTCAGTGTAAGTCCATGATTTCAAATTGGCTTTGAGTACTGGGGTGCTAACCTCATCTCCAACTACTCTTCCTACATTTCTTTCTACCAATTATAACCCCCATCTTCTATAACTGATAACCTGTGTTGCTCACCACGTTTTCCAGAAATAAATTTGCCACAAAGGAAGACCAAGGGAACCAGGCAATGGCCTAAATCAATTCTTCGATGCAGCCCCCCTCAATGGGAAAATCAACCACAGGAGAAAGCAACAGGTGAACAAAACACCTAGTGAAAACATATCTCAAGATTTATTCAAAGGTTAAAAGACAAAAACTTACTCACAACAGCATGTATAAAAAGCTTGCATACTGGAGAATGGCCGCCACAACGGGCAAAGTTTCCGAACTGTCAGGTGGTCAAAATTGCGGACTGTTCGGACAACTTTAGCTCTGAGTAAAAGGGCCTTGTCCCCGAACGCGTCCATCTAAGCAAAGCATTTTATAACATGCTGTGTCTGTGTAATTTTTTGTCTTTTCACCTTTGAATAAATCTGTATAATGCACTATGCTCTTGCACACCTTCCTAAACCATCTTCTAGTCTTATAAGTCTCATATACTTTGACACCGTCCATTCATATACAAATCTAAAAAATACATGGAACCCCCCTTAATGGCCACTTCCAGTGCCTTGTAAGGCTTTAAACCGCCTCCAACCCGCGATATACAGGAAATGACGGGCACAAGGCATTTCTCTCATTTGGGAGAACTCATATGACCCTCACCACTCTAACCACAAGTGCCCGCTCCGGGGGCTCACGCGTTGAACAATCGTGGTCGCTGTGTCCCCCTCCGGGCCACAGCAAAATCACCGATCAATGATCATCAGGGCCCTGAAATATCATGTGCCCTGATGATCATGTACCCCCAGCCATGCCACCTGTCAAGTCCCATCCAATTGCCAGCTTTCAGTGCTCATCAATTGCCACCTCCAGTGCCCATCAGTGCCAAATCAAGCACTATCATGCCAATCAGTGCCACCTACAATGCCATCAGTGCCACCTATCATGCTGCTAAACAATGCCACCTATCAGTGCCAGTCAGTTCTCCTATAAAGTGCCGCCTATCATGCCATATATGATTGCGCCTTTCATGCCCATCAGTGATCTGTCAATGGGCCCTGCAGTGGCCACCTACCAGTGCCTCCTCATCATTGCCGCCTATCATGCAGCCCTATCACGCCCATCCCTGCAGCGCAGCCTCATTACCACATCAGTGAAAAGAGAAAAATCACTTATTAACAAAATTTTATAACAAAAACTAAGAATAAAAAAACATTTTTTTTTCAAAATTAGTCAGTGGTTTTTTGGTTTTTTTTGCAAAAATAAAAAACCCAGAGTTATAAAAAATCACCAAAGAAAACTCTATCTTTCAAAAAAAATTATAAACCTTTCATATGGTACAGTGTTTCAATGACCACGCAATTTGTCATTCAAAGTTTGAAACACGCTGAAAGCTAAAAATGCCTGGGCAGTAAGGGGTAAAAGTCTCCGGTAGGCAAGTGGTTAATGCTCATCCTCCATGGATACGTATTACAACCAGCTGAAAGTGAAAGCTCACCTTTTATAGACACCCCTTATATAGCTACAAAGGTGCAGAGGTTAAGGTTATGTATCAAATGATAAGAGAAAGAGTGGTTTTAGTAACTGTTACTAATCACTTGCAGCATGGGACTAGGACATTAGATCCTAGAATTGTATGTTCTTCCTGCTCATGAGATTTCCCCCTGAACTCTGGATTTCCTTCTACACTCCAAATACCATGTTAGTAAGGTTAATTGCTCCCGCCGAAATTGCCCTACATATGTGTAGCGTGATGTATAACATGTCATGTGGGGAAACCTTTGATTATAACTCCTTGAAGACTAAGGACTGAATTACAAACAGTATTTAAAAGAACTGCCGTAAATTGTTGGCGCTATAAAAATACACCCCAAATTAAGCAAGTGTGTGTATACTGAATACTGCCGTAGAGTATTTTAGCAACACAGGCAGAATTAGCATATCTCCTTGTCTATGGAAGTTGACAAAATAAAACAATGACTATACTTATTTTCACCTAGATCAAGACTTATTGGTAAGAAAAATGCATTTATTTTGTCCATTGCATTCCCTTTAATTTTATATAATCATGAGAAACTTTCAAAAATAAAATCTCTCTTCTTCAAATTGTTCTTAAATGGTTATATAATATTCATCCTCTGCAACGTTGACTTGCATCACTAAAGCCTCTCCTAACAAGCTTTTTGTTTCTTTAACCATTTTCCCTCCTGCTTACTCTTAAATTCTTTTTGTTTCAACTTCAACGTGAATCTCATTAGGCAGGTGGCATCCTTTTGAGCATGGTGTATCCAAAAATGTTTACAAAGAAATAAGATGCCAGTTATGTATAAAATGTCAACTTTACATCACTCCAACCCATGAAAAGGAATGTTTTATAAGTAAAAATGCTGTAAAAACACAAAAAAACAAATCTAATGAAAACCCCAACCAAAAAAACAAACTATTTGAATAATAGTAAAAAACATTGAGCTTTCAAGATGGTAAAATATAACTTACCCCTTTACCAGAACACATGTGCAATATCAATGTCTGTGAGGCACAGTATGGTAAGGATGAAATGATATGTCATTCAGGACGTCTGCAAAATATACAGTTTGGAATGAAGTGTAAAAGTTGCTATTTTCAGCCCTCATTCCAGCAACATTCGACACCTCAGATCACCTCAATTGCTGCACCCTTCACAACCTCAGATCACCCCAATTGCTGCACCTTCAGACCTCAGATCACCTGAATATTGCTGCACCTTTATACCTCTATCACTCCAATTCCTACATACCGTTACCTTCACCACCCCTCCCCGATAACTGCACTTTCACATCCCAGAATCAATCCCAATTCCCTGCACCTTCAAAACCATTGATCACCCAAAATCCTGCACTTTACACCACGACCAGCCCAAATTCTTGTTTATTCAGGCCTCAGATACACCCCAAATCCTTCACCTTTACATTTCAGATTAGCTCCAATTTCTGCACTTTCTCACCTCCATCACCTCTATTCGTGGACTCCAGACCCCAATCAGCACCAATTCCTGCCACCTTTCACACCTCAGATGACCTCAATTCCTGCAATCCCAGACTTCAGATCAGCCCCAATTCCTGCACCTTCTCACCTCAGATCAGCTCTCAATTCCTTGCACTGTCATACCTCAGATCAGTCCCCAACTTCTGAACCTACACACCGCAGGTCAGTCCCAAATTTCTGGCACCTTCACATCTCAGGGTCCGTCCCAATTTTTTTTGCACCTCCAGACCTCAGTTCACCAGAATTCCTGCATATTTTACAAGCCATAACAGCCCCAATTCCCCTGTTCCTTTCAGGCCTCAGATCAGGTCCCAATTCCTTGCAGTTTCCTCCACCTTAATCCCCAAATACCTGCACTTTTAAAAATCTGATCATCCTCATCTCCAATTCCTGCCCACCTTACACCCTATCACCCCAATTTACTTCACCATCACAGACTTCAGCTCACCCCATATCCTGCAGATTTTACACCTCAATCACTCCATTATGCCTGCTCCTTCCACACCATCTAATCACCTAATTAAGTACAATCAAACCACCTCATCCTACCGCCAATTCCTGCACTTTCACACCCCCAGCCCACCCCCCAATCTCCTGCACTTTCACACCCCAGATCAGCCCCAACTTTCTGCTCCTTCAGGCCTCGTATCACTCCTATTCCTGCAACTTCCAGGCAAAAATGGACCAGCCGTTTCCATGTATAATGCTCCAGAAATGAACACCCAGCCAATGCTCAAGTTCAAGAACCGCCCCACCTGTACCATGCAATAGAATAGGAGAATTGAGTCCCAGTTCCTCCCGTTCCTAATTCTTTTTCTAATTAGTAGATACCGATATCTGTGTTTCGAAAGTTATAGTCTCAACAGAATTCTAAAGTAGTAGTTTTCCAAACTTTTGTTTTTAAATAGAAGTAGTTCCTTCTATTTGGATGAATAGCTCGGCTAGGAATTTGCTGATTCTTGCTGCTTTTTTACACCTGTGAACTGCCATAGCTGCAGCCACCAAGCCTGTAACAGTAAGACTTTTCCATGGACAAGTTTGCCAGCAGTCATAGCTATTTTGGTTGCTCACTTACGAACAGGCGATTATCTGTGATCTGTGGTGATCTCTTCTGAATGTACAACAAGTGTGTGTTCGACAGCCATAACTGATTGTGTGAATAGGTCCACGAATACTGCAGCACCCATAAACCTGTTGTTATTATGACTTGTACAGGGCTTGGAGGCTTCAGGTAACTGCTCACGATGTCAAAAACATAGCAGGAATCAGAAGATTCCTGCCACTGCCAATTGCACCGTGGCGAAATGTCCATGTGAATGTAGCCTAAATTGAGTAGTATCCCAATAGCTCTTAATGTGCAAAAAAGCCCTTAAAAACCCCTCGCGTCCCTCCCATGAAATCCTTATTTGCAAAGAGGTTATAAAAGATGCTATGGAGATTGCCATTTTGAAGATAAACCTCTCGGCTATATCTCCTCAAAGTAGCCAGGTACAAAGTGCTGAGAGAGAAAAGTTCGGAGGAGTGCAGGTACACCTATAGTAAGAGCCTGCCATGAGCTTGGCCAGGCTAAAAGAGTGCTGTACCACAGAGGAGGAGAAAATACTGAACATATAACCCTTTCAAAGTGGAGAACAAGCAGCCTGGGAATCACCTTGTGACACAGCTTAGGGGTGGATAGATCAGCAAAGGATCTGACACAGCGAGATTTAGCTGGGCGTGACACCACCACTTCTGCTTCTTCTGTATGCAGTCACTGGCTAGCTTATTGTGTGGGAGGTGGGTCTCCAAGGAACTCCCCCTTGCCATCCTTGATGCTGTTGAATTCCACCTCTGGCACTAGTGCCGGGGGTTGCCTACCCTTTGTAGTAGAGTAATCACAGATCTGAGGAACAAATAATAAGACATTTAACTAGTTTAGCCTGTAACGTGAGATCACAAGTAACTTTAAAGCAGAACTCCCATCACAGAAAACATTATGGTTTATTTACTAAAGCTGGTTCACCTCAAATATGGGCACTGTAACTTGGTAACGCTAACCTCAGCTTGTTCAAATTAAGTTTTAATCAATATAAACCTGGAAGCTGATTGTTTCCATGCAGAGTGAACCAGCTTTAGTAAATAAAAACCTAGTTTTATTCAATTGTTTATTACATCCTTGTTACAGAACACTCTTCATTTAACCCTCCAGAGCTCCTGTAGGTACATAAGATGTAGAATAGGTTGCCTTTTCTAACTAAGAAGGGCAACCCTTTTCTAGTGAAACACCACAGGTCACAGGAGCTTGCTCAACATGAACATTGAGAGCACTCCGCAAATCACTGACCTCCTCCCCCCCTTACCCTGTAGAGATTCCAGCATACTGATCCTGAAATGCCTCAGTATACCCTAACTCATTCCCCTCAGGGAGAGTTCCTGTCTCTGTAAATGGCTGCTATCTAGTAGCTCAGGACAAGGTAGCTTCATGCAGTAGAGTAGCAGCCTGCTATCTCCACTTTGCCCCACATGTGCAGCTTTCCCCTTCGGCAATTCTTCAGGAGAGCTCTCGATGAATAATAGGTGAATAAAATTCTTTGTGTCGATGCTACCCGAGATTCTATCAAATATTAAATTACTTCACGATATATACCTGCAAAATATACATTCTTTTTACGATGTGTCAACAAAAAATTTTCATATAAGGTCATCAAGTGCATCAAATATTCACTATAAAGTTCATCATTATTCAATTCAAATTGTTGTATACTGTTACATGGGGGATGATTAGCTCCAGTGGTAGAGCTTTTCAAGTGATTCACACTAGTCAGAAACCTATGTTAAAGGCCTGGTAGCCATGTTTATTAAAGCAAGAAACAAAAACAAAAGCTCCATCATAAGATTTCCCACACAGTGATTTTTCTCCAGTTCTAAATACAAATAAAAAAATACCAAGCCCCTTGCTACACCTCATTAGCACTGCTGTCAAGTCCCCCAGACCACGGCTTTCTGGGCACCAGCCCTTGGCCTTCTTTAACGCACACAGCTTCGAGCCCTTTTGGTGCACCACAAACATGTCCTCACACAGAGCCTCCTCAATGGCACCACTGTTCCAATTGCCTTCCCCCCCCGGAAACGTCACAGCAGACGACCATCATTATTAGGGCTGTGAGCACCTGGGCCCCAACCTGCTGGGTTGAACTAAAAACTTGGACACTGGATTGAATTTCTCCCTTCCAAAGGCACTTTGAAATCTCGCTAAACTATGGATCCCCATCCAGAAATGTCAAAATCCGGAGAGACCTGGCAACAAGCATTTCTCCCACTCAACATCTACGCTCTGCCAATTCTGTTCTGCCTATTTTCATCCTGGACAGGGCCCTGCACTTTTTACAATCATTGAAGTCTACACAGACAGTACTGCTCAATTGAAGGTGCTCAGTCCCATATTTTCCAATGTCTCCTGTGAAAAAGCTTCTACACACAATCCAAGTGTGGTCCCAGTGAATCCATCCCCACATATAATCAGCCTCTTACCGAGCCAAATGATCCCAATACAGAGATCAATATGCAACTTAGATCTATGCATTTAAGCACTTGTGGCCATGTTATCATCAACCATCCGACCCTCTCACTAGCCTGATATAGCAGGTAAGAAATGAACTTATTCCTCCCACAATATTTTCATAGTTGAAATATCCCTCCAAACAAAGCCAAAACCAGCGTGAAAATAGTGTTATAAAAACTAACCGAAAAATCATATTTTAATAACCATTAGACCGCCCGCCAATAGGCCGTATTGGCGGCTTGAAAAGCGCAGCAGCTTTCCGGGTGCACGCCATTTTGGCGTGCTTCCGCACATGCGCGGTTTGCCGGTTGCAGAGCGACTCAGCAAGGCGATCTGTCACCGCCCGTGCACCTCGGACACGGCCGATACATATCCGAGTAACCCGTCTCCCGTTTTGCCGGTAACCATGGTGAGCTGCTGTGACCAATCACAGCTAGGTCACTATGGACATTTTGTATACAATGGATGCTTCATTCATGATGCCATCCATTGTATACTAGATCCTAGCTGGTGAAATGGTCACAGCTAATCACATGCACATGTCATGTGATTACTGGACCAAATCACAGCTAAGCACAAAAAAAAAAGCTGAATGAACGATTCATTCAGGTAAAATGCCTTGCTTTATAGCTATAAATAAAAAAAAAATATATATATATCTTTTTTCATACTGTCCCAGTCAGTGCTCGCTGGTCACCGACATGCCAGTTATATATGGAAGCTGTACTTGCACTGGTGACAGTAATGTAAAAAAAAAAATAGTTGGAGAATAAGTTTTTTAAATTTTAATTTTCCGAAAAATTATACAAAAAAAATACACTTCAAAAAACTCTCCATGCCTCTAATGAAGTACTTCGGACTGTCTAATTCTGCAAAAAGGGGTCATTTGAGGGGATATCTGTACTGTTCGGCTACATTCTTGGACCCACGATATTAGATTGGCCTGTCAGTACTTCAGGATTGATCCATATTCAGATCTATACCCCAAGTTTTGTGAACTCTATAACTTTCCTACAAACTAAAAAAATACATCCTAATTTTGGGTTATTTTCACTAAATTGACATGTAGCAGAATACACCTCGGCCTAAAAATTATGAAGAACAATTAGTTATTTGTAAACTTATATACAGAAACAAGAAAAATGTGTTTTTTTTTTTTTCAAATTTTTGGTCTTTTTTTTTTTGTTAATTTAAGCAAAAAATAAAAACCCCAGCGGTGATTAAATACCACCAAAAGAAAGCTCTAGTTGTGTGAAAAATGATCAAATTTTTAGTTTGGGTACAATGTTGTATGACCCGCAGCACTAGTCAATCAAAATGTTGAGAGCGCTGAAACCTGAAAACTGCCTGGGCAGGAAGGGTAAAATTGCACGGTATTGAAACGGTTAAATAGACCAGGTACATACAAAGTCAAACAATGATAGCGTGCACAGCAATACAAACGCAGAGGTCCCAGTCTTGACATACAAAATGTTATATCACGGCTGGTAATATCACCCAATGTAGAGGTCGAATGGTTGATGATTGCATGGTCCAGCATTACGTATATGCATCACATCCCAGCGCATATTATCTCGTATTGAGGTTCAATAAGAGGCTATTATCTGTAGTGGATTCACTTGGACCCAACTTGTACGTGATGAAGCTTTTTCTCACAGGAGACATTTGGATATATATGGACTGAGCAACTTCACATTGAGCACTGGCTTGGACTTCTTTGTATAGATACAACTTGTATTGGATTGATTAATGTACTTTATATTGAATATTTTGATGAACTTGTTGCACTTTATATTGAATTATTCTTATTGTAAAAAGAATGTATGTTTGTGGTACTACTATAAGTGAAGTATTTCTCAAATTTGATTTAGAACATAGGGTATGCACCTACGCAAAGAATATATTTTATTTGGTTTAGTATTCAAACCATTATGTTGCTGCAGCTTGCACTTTTTTATTGCTTCACTAAGCTCAAAATTACCCTTTTCTCTTTAATTTTTGTGAAATTTTAAAATAACAGGTGGAAGCTAGAGTCTGTACTAAATGTAGGTGTTGGCTGTCCAGCAGAGGCTTTGCCTTGTCTTCTTCCAGCATTCATTTGCCCTGTGTCAGAACTTTGACAGTCCACACAGGTGGACAGTGGTAGCTCAGATTTGCACTGGATGAGCTCTTGACTAGAAATTAATGAGAAGTTCCACCTGTTATAGGGAAATGATTGTGCCTCACTGTGAGGATTTGGGAGCAGGAGTGAGCCACTGACGAAGGTCATTATTAGGGATATAATGAAAGTGCAAGTGGAGAAAGGGAATATAGCTCTCAGACATCCCATATGGAAGAAAAATATATTTGAAATAGATTTTAAAAATATTCTTCCCAATATATTGACATATATTTGAAATGCTACAATTTTGGCCATATTCAACATATTTCAAAATATATACTGCCCTGTTGAAATGCAATTTTTTTATATATTACAAAATATAATGAAAAATATTTTTTTTTAAATATTTATTTTTAAATATATTCTTCAGATATTTTAACATATAAAAGTAATTTTAACAAATAATTTTTACATATATTTGTAAATGCATTCCAAAAATGTAGATTTGTATTTTTAAAGACATATTGAGTATATTCGAAATGTATTTTTAAAAATATTTTTTCATATAATATATATATATTATTTTTTTTTTTAATATATTGAATATGGCCAAAATTGTAGCATTTCAAATATATGTCAATATATTTTGGGAAGAATATTTTTTAAATATATTTTTCTTCCAAGTGGGATACCACTCACCCTTTGTCTTTCACTAGAGCAGGCAGGTTCCTGTGTGTTTGACCAGGCAAGCAATCAGTTACAGGACATAACACATTCTGGCAGGGAACAGAGTAGTGTTGTGTGCTTGAAAATCTAGCCTTGCCTTTCTCTACCATCTCCTGTCTACAGAAAAGGGAGTCAGTGGCATGTGGTTTTCCAGTTATCTGAGGACTTGTCCTTAGCATGAGTCTCTTTATTTATTTGTCGTTTCTATTTGCTGCGGCATGACCAGTCAGAGTTTTCTGTTCCCCTATCATCAAGCACTGGGGGCTATCCTATAGCCTATAGCATAGTTCCCAAGAGCCAGTCCACATCCTTTGTCCTGGACAGGGTTTGGTAGTATTTGCAGTCCTGGCTGGTGGTACAAGGAAGTCATGAAGGGTGCCCTGTAGACTCCTCCCTTACCTGCTGTCTAAACCTGTGAAATAAGCCCTGTGATGACATCCACATGGAATAAAGTCTAGGATTATCTACATAAATAAGTTGTGTAAGTGAGAACGCTTTTTTTTGATTTTTTTAACTAACCCCACTAGCGGTATTCCCAAGTGTAAGCTCTAGGGTTAACTTTGAGTACCAGAAGCTACACTCGGGATTACCTGCAGCGTTGCTCTAGGAACCCTCCAGCACTTACTTTTCCTTCGCTCCCCTGTGATGTCCCCCCTACAGCGTCCCGGACCATGTCCTCCGGCCGATGCTGGCTTCCAGGTCCGTCTTCCAGGTTCCGTTTTCCCTGCGGAGCGTCGGGGATGTACGGGGACGTACGAGGGACGGAACCAGCGGGAAATTAAAAAATTTAAAAATGTGACATTCACCCATCAATACACTAAAATCACAATAGTATAACATTACTGTATCAAACCAATTTCACATACATTTTGTCCCTAGTGCTTTGTCCCTGTGTCCCCTGACTGCATTTTTTACTGTTCTTGTCTAGCCTGTGAAACTGAGAAATGTCCCATGGCTTTTCAAAAAGCGTCCCTTTTTAGGTTCAAAAAAGCGGTTTTAGACCAGCTAGAATACAGAGATAGTAAATTAGAACCACTTGCAGAATTGAGTGATAATGATTGTGGGGAAATTCATCATCAGACACTGAAAAACGATTACTTGCGACTGAGCTCAGCGATGTGCAAAGTTCTTGGCGCTATATTTCAAATTTCAGTGTTTTTTCGGTTTGGATTATATTATTGCGAATTTTATTAAATTTATTTTATTATTATTTTTATAATTATTAACTATAATTTATGATTTCATGTTTCAAATTTTTATCATACCCGGGGTGGGATGTTTACTAGAACTCTTGTTCGGCTAGACAGAATTCAGTGAGTTATTTTCTCAGAATTTACAGGCCATACAATAAAAAAACCAACATATTTCCATGCAAAAAAATGTACCGCTTTGAGCACAGAAACACTGACATAAAGGTCAGACCGCTAGGTGAGGTTAAAGGTGCAAGGGTGAGATTAAAGTTTTTTTTTTATGTTATCCAGAATTGCAGCTTTAAAGGTTACCTCAGCAAGCTTCGATTGCTTCATTTTAGCAACATTCAGTCACTGGTTAATCACACGTTAAAATTTACAAAAACTTCCTAGTCACTTTGTTGATTGGACTGACAGGCTATTATAAAGGTCAAGCTGATGAGAGATGAAGTTCTCTTCATCTCCTTGAACCTAGGAGTTGCACTGCTTTCAGCTAGCCAGGTACAGTGCATGAGTTGTTGACAGAAGCAGATACCCATGTTTCCACCAGGGATATTTCTAGGTAAGCTCTTATCCCATAGAAACTCAAGCTGGTTTAGGTGAATGGTCTGTACAGTTATAAAAAGTTTCCAATTATGATGACAAAAATGATGATCTGAAATGCCTAACTAAAAAACCAAGTTGCCGGTACAACGGAAAGCTAATATGAGTTTTTTGATTATAGAACTCTTACACACATTTTACATTAAATTTCTTACAGTACTTAATACAGTCACAATGCAACATTTTTGAAATTATCAATAGAGACTACCAAATGGGTACTGAAGTTAAAAGCCTCTCCTGCCATCACTATTTAAGATAATTTGTTGGTGTCAAACATAACACAACTGTCTTTCTCCTTAAGCAGTTTTGCCGCTTTAACACGTATAACAATATAATAAAAGCAACACGTTAAAGCATATAGAAGGAAGTCAGAAAAAAACTATATTCTTATTTCATATATATTTGATTTTTTTTAACCTTATTATGTGTTTTGTCTTCTACAGTGTATATAATTATTTTATCTTTACATAAGCTAACATCAGGTTTAACAATCAATTGCATTCGTTTACATACATTTACATTTTACCGTACATAATGCACAAACCTGCTTTCTTTGTACAATGCAAATAAAGAAAAAGCATAATGTCAACATGTGACTCACGTGTTAACACTGATAGGGGGTTACTAACGAAAAAGAAAATTATGCTATTCACTTTGTAAAGTGAATTTCGACCCCAGATCATAGTAAATAAGGGTACAGTTTCATACTTGCAAAGGAATACCTAACCAAGTTTTCATAAGAAAATGTGAAAAAAAAAACCATTTGTGCTTGCAAATGATGGGACTAATGAATGTCTATCAAGAGCTTTTTCAAACCTTCATTCTCATGTGGTCTGGGAAAAAAATTTCCTTGCAAAATGCAATATTCCTTGCACAGCAAACAGTAAATTTTGCCTGTAGTAAATCAACCCTTATATGTGTATGCAGATCATCGCAGTATGTGCTATTTTATACTGCAACTATTAAAGGAGGGTATGTTCCTGCTAGTGTATGTAAGGCCCTACAATCAATCAGTACAACACTTTGTCAACATAAACTAGATTACATGACAGGATGTGCCACTTGCTCTTAATTCACAATCAGTTGCTTATCTAGAATTTAGTAAGTAAAGTTTCCCACTAATAACAGTGCATAGATTAGTAGTCTTGCACCCTATTAGCAACCAATTAATGATGTTTATGTGTTCAATAAATTATTAATAATTAAGTTTGGCACCTCAAAACAGCCAATTAAAGTGCATATTTGTTATACTATATATATATACTGTTTATATATATAATATATATATATATTTTTTTTTTTTTTTATACTTTTGCCATCATTTCAAGGAACGCAGGCCAGAATTGTGCTTGTGCTTAGATTTTCAGAGTTAATTTTTATACCGTAGCATTAGACCCCGACCGCTTCAACCCTGGCAGAATGACCACACTAAAAATCTTACACAACGGAGTCGCGCGCTGGAGCAATTATGGACGCAAAACCAGAACCTCTTGAGCATTCATCCCTATACAGCAATCCGCCTTCCTCACCTACACCTCCTCCCTCCACGCTTGGGGGGGGGGGGGACCAAACAAAGGCCTACTTCAAAACCCTCATCAACATCCTCTCCACCTGTCCCCTCGGCCGGCTCTTCTCCACTTTTCACTCCCTACTCTCTCCCCCCACCTCCACCTAGTACCCTCACTCACGACACCAACCACGAGATTGCCAATCACTTCCAAATATAAGATCGACAGCAATCAGTAAAGGACATCACCAAATGCTCAAATCTACCTCCCCACTTAGCCTCCCTCCCACATATCAACACCATCAACTCTCACCTCCCCCTGAACTTGCAACTGCCCTGCCCCCCCCCACCACACTAACAACCTCCGCAACATTATAACCTCCCCAAACACTCTCGTCTCCTTCAGCCTTAGCTCACCACCTAAGGAAGTCCAATAAGGTCCTCACAGAAGCCTGCCTCACCACTCTGCCCCCTTGACCCTGTCCCCACACCCAACACTCCTCCCGGTTCCATCCTCCTCTCTCTATCCTATGCTTGCACCTAACCCCACATTCTTTAAAATCTCTCCCCCCTAAAAGCCACCGCCTACAATCATCCAATCCACCCTCATTACTCAAAAAACCCTGCCCCTGGACCCCACCAGACCTGAACAACGCTTAGAACCCAATCTCCCTGCTACGCCTGTTTTTACCAGTCCCAAAGCTCCTTGAGCGCTTAGTCTACCAATCGCCTAAGCACCCACCCTCACTGACAACAACCTCTTTTGATCACACTACAGTCTGGCTTCCGTCCCCTTACACTCCACCGAATACCGCCCTACTTCAAAATCCCACTAATAATCGAGCCTGCTAACTCACCAAAGCTAATGGCGCGACTACTCAGATCCTCCTACGCCTCGGACCTGATCCGTGACCCTTCGACCACAAGTTGTACCACCTCCCCTTCACCTTAAATAAACTACACTACACATTGGCAAATCAAGTGACTCCTGCTCTCACTCCTGGCTTCTCCTCCTATCTATCCCCAACACTTCTTCAGCGTTAACTACAACGCTACCCACACCTCCCCCTCTCTCCCCCTCTCGTGTTGGGGTCCCCCAAGGCTCTATCCTCAGCCCCTTCTCTTCTCCATCTACACTCCTCCCCTCACAAGCTCAACTATCACCTCTACGCATATGACACGGAAATTTACCTCTCCACCCCTCACTCCTCACCCTTCACTCTCCCGCCCGTATTGCCTCACCTACTAAACGACATATCAGACTGGATGTCGCTCCATTTCCTCAAATTGAACCTTTCCAAAACAAGCTCCTAATTTCCGCCACCCAGCCTCCCTCCCCCCCCCATCCTTCTTCCCATCACGACCAACCAACCCCCGCCACCCTCCCGGTCCACCACCCCCCCCAAAGTCCTAGCTCTCACTCCTAGACACAAACCTGTCCTTCCAACCCCATGTCCAATCACTGCAAACTCATGCAGGCCCCATTCTGAAACATCTCCAAAATATGTTTGTTCCAAACCCCGACACTACTAAAAAATCGTTCACTCCAACTCCAATACCATCCTTTTATTATCCAGGAACCCCTTATTACCTCCCTTACCCCCCCCCCCTTTCAACCGGCCAAAACCCTGGGGAAATCCCGCTTGGGCTATCCCTGCCCCAGGGCGGCCACTCTCCACTTAAAAACCTCCCTTTCACCTAAAGGGAAACTGAGAAGGGGAAAAAATGCCGATTGCAGGGTTTGCCGGGGTTTTTTTTTGTCAGCCCTGTACGTCCCGGGTTTTTTTCTGTTTTTGCGATTTCCCGCTCTGCCGGGGTTGGGGGCCTGCCTTCTTTTGACCCTCTTTTCTGCTGCTTCTACCTGTTCTGACCCCTGGTTGTGACCCGGACCTCCCTCTGCCTGACCCTTTCTGTTTTGTTGCCCCTGCGAACCTGGCCTGTAAACCCGCCCCATTCTCCGCTTGCCCCCCCCTTCCACCTGCCCAAATTGAATTGACCCGGCCTCCCTGACGCCTTGTTGAATGTACTGTTATCTGGGGGTTTTTTGGTTTGGGTTTGTTTGCACCGATTACGTTTAGTATTCATTTCGTTTAGTTTGTAATTTTAATTTATATTGGGTTTTCTATCTGAGGTCTCTTCCCCTCTTTCCCCCACTCTGTAACCCTGGGAGCCCACTTCACCCCCTCCCCCCCCTCTCCCCATTTGCTTGTTATGGGAAGAGGGATTAAGGGGTTTAAACGCTTGTTTTGCTTTTTTTAAAAAACTTGGGGAAAAACCTAATTCCTGTTTTTCCCTCATTTTTTTCACCACATTTCCCCTCTGGGTCCCTTTTGTTTTTCGGTTTTACTTTCCCCTGATTTTTTTCCCCTTTTGCCCTTCCCTTGGAAAATTTTGGGGGTTTACTTTTCTCCCTTTACTGTTCCCCCCCTTTGATCCGTGGGGTCATTGCCAAAACCTTTTTCCCTTTTTTGTTCCCCTACTGCAGACATGGACAGATTGTTGGCCACCCAGCCTCAGTCAGCTTACAAAAGACCAGTCCTGCTTCTAACTCTACTCCTGTAATTTGACACCAGCTCCTCCAGTATTACAGCCCAAATACTTGGCAAATCTACCCATTTGTCAGTACCCTGTCCCACTCGCTGGCACCTATCCTGATCCTGCTTTAACCCTGTAAAAACACCCTCTGATACAACTGCTCCCTCCTCCTGTACCATCCTCCAGTTTCTTCTCTGTCTCCAGCTGCTCCATTCGTTTGCAGACCTGCGTTTACTTGCAATGCTCCAGTAGTATAAAACCAGAAAAAAAAGCAAAATTCTTTTCCACCAATACCATACCTGCCAGTATCCAAACGCTGTGAGCCTGCCTTCCCGTGGAGTTCAGAACTGATCCTGTACGCAGCCTGATGCCTCTACTCGGCCTGAAGCCACTACGCGGGCCTGAAGCCTCTACTCGGCCCTGATGGCCATTGATACTCGGCCTGATGCCTTGTACTCGGCATGAAGGCCACTCTTCAGCCTGAAAGCCTCTAACTCGGACCTGATGCCTCTACTCGGCCTGGAAAGCCTCTACTCTCGGCTCTGAAGCCTCCTACTCGGGCCTAATGCATTCTCTTACCCAGCATGATGAACTGATCCAGCCTTGAACTATCCTATTAGGCAAGTGGACTCGTATGCCCCGCTGTCCAGCCAGACTATTTCAATGTCTGCCCCGTGTTTGCCCTAGCCGGGTCAATGCCAGTTGACTCGGGAGCCCACTGCCTTGCCAGATGACGCGGTGCTCGCAGTCAAGCCAAAATTGACTTCATGCCTGGTGACTCCGATGCTCCATCGCTGTCCAGTCAGAACGATTCCAATGTCTGACCCAGTGCCCGCGGTCATACCAGTTGACTTCGGAGCCCACTGCCTAGCCAGATGACCGCGGTGGCCTGGCGGTCTAGCCATATTGAACCTGGATGAGCCCTGGAGACACCGATGCCCCGCTGTCCAGCCATACGAATTCAATGTCTGCCACCGGTGCCCGCAGGTCACTGCCAGTTGACTCGGAGCCCACCTGGCCCTTGCCAGGATGACCGCGGGTGCTCGCTGTCGAGCCAAATGACTTGATGCCTGGTGACCCGATGGCCCGCAGTCTGGTCAGACGATCCAATGTCTGACCCAGTAGCCCGCGGTCATACCCAGTTTGACCTCGGAGCCCACTTGCTCATGCCAGATGACGCGGTGGCCCGCTGTCGAGCCACATGACTGATTCCTGGGTGACCGCGATGGCCCGCCTGTCCAGCCAGAAACCATCCAATTGTCTGACCCAGTTGCATGCGGTCACAACCAGTTGACTCACGAGCCCACCTGTCGTGCCTGGGTGTCTCGGTGCCCGCCGCTCCGCCTGGGGGCCCGAGACCTGTTGCTCCCACTTGGGGGGTCCAGCGCCCGCCGCTCCGCCTGGGGGTTCCGGCGCCCCGCCGCTCCACCCTGAGGGCCCGAGACCTGTCGCTTCCACCTGGGGGTTTCCGGACGCAGCCCGCCGCACCCGCCTGAGGGCCCGAGACCCTGTCGCTCCACCTGGGGGGTCCGGCTGCCCGCCGCCTCCGCCAGATAGGGGCCCAGAGACCCTTCGTCGTCCACCTGGGGGTCCGGCGCCCGCCGCTCCGCCTGAGGCCCGAGTGAGACCTGTCGCTCCGCCCTGGGGGTTCTGGCGCCTGGCCGCTTCCGCCCTGAAGGGGCCGAGACCTGTCGCTCCACCCTGGGAGGTCTGGCGGCCTGCCGCTCCGCCTGAGTGGGCCCGAGACCTGTCGCACCATCTGGAGTAGGTACCGGCGCCCGCCGCTTCCGCTTCCGCCTGAGGGCCCCGAGACCTGTCGCCTCCAACTCAGGAGGTCCGGCGCCTCCGCCGCTCCGCCTGAGGGCCCGAGACCTGTCGCTCCCGCCTGTGGGCACGATGCCTGTCGCCCCGCCTGGCGGCACCGATGCCTGTCGCCCCTCCTGGTGGCACGGTGCCTGTCGCCCCGCTCAGGTGGGGCCCGGTGCCTGTCGCCCCGCTCCGGGGGGCGCCGTGCCTGTCGCCCCGGGGCGGGGGCCGGTGCCTGCCGCTCCGCCGCGGGGGCCCGGTGCCTGCCGCTCCGTCCCGGGGGCCCGGTGCCTGCCGCTACCGCCCTGGTTGTGCACGGTGGTCTGCCCCTCCGTCGGGGGGCCCGGTTTTGCCTGCCGCTTCCGCCCGGGGGCCCGGTGCCTGCCCTCCGCCCGGGGGGCCCGGTGCCTGCCGCTCCGCGCCGGCCCCGCCCCGGGGGCCCGGGCCCTGCCGCCCCGCCGGCGGGCCCGGGGCCATGGCCGCCCCGCCCGGGGGCCCGGTGCCTAGCCCGCTCCCGCACGGGGGCCCGGCCTGCCGCCCCGCCCGGGGGCCCGGTGCCTGCCGCCCGCGCCCGGGCGGGCCCGGGTGCCTGGTCGCCCCCCTGCCCGGTGTGGGCCTCCTGCCCGGAGTCCTGCCCGATGTGCCCTCTGCCCGGTGTGCCTCTGCCCGGTGTGCCTTGCTCGCCCGAGGTGGGTGCCTCTGTACTCGAGTTGCCGCTGCCCGGAGTCCAGCCCGGACGCCTGTGCCGCTCCCGGAGTCCTGCCCGGTGTGCCATCTTTGATATCCCGCCAGTTGCCAGACCGGGTTGGTGGACATTTTGCCCAGCAGGACCTGTTTGGAGCGTCCTGAGGGGCCGCTCCTTGAGGGGGGTGTACTGTCTCTTCCCCGAATGGACTGCTCAGCAAGGGTGGGACTCACCTGCCTTTGCGTGATCTGCAGTACCAGGCTGGCCAGCGGGTGCTCCCTAGCAATCAGAGACCTCTAACCTTTCAGCCAGCTAAACCTGGGAACTGATGATACTGGTTGTATTTAAGGGTAGATCGGCCCAGACTTGCAGACTCAGCCCCCCTGGTGTTGAGGTTTGTCCCTAGGCCCTGGTATCTGTCACGCCGCATCCTGTTTCTGTTCCCTTTGCTGACCTTCTCCTGCTCTGATCCTGGCTTGTGACCCTGACCATACCTCTGCCCTGACCCTCTGCTACTATCTGCCTTGCTACCTTGTCTGATATCTGCGGGCCTGTGACCCCCGACCATGATCTCCGGCTTGCTCCCCCCCTGTATACCTACCTGCCCATATTGATATTGACCCGCGCCTGCCTGACGACGCTTGCAATGTAAGTACTGTTAATCTGCTGGGTGGTTTTGGTTTGCTTTGCTCCCCGCACCGTATTACGTTTTAGTAATTGCACTGCGTTTAAAACTAACAATACTTTGTAATTAAACATGTCTCTTGTAAATAATTTATTTATTATTTTATAAGTTTTTTGTTGTTATAAGGTTAATAAATTATATTGATTAAAACATATCTGAGGTCTGCGTTTCCCTGCTTCAGTCCACACACCTCTGGTCATACCAGGGAGCCCTGACACACCCCCCTCTGACATTCCCTCCCCACTGGCTTCCGATTTCTCAACGCATTAAATTCCATAATACTAAACACTGGTCATTACAAAGCCATACCATAACGCTGCCCCAAAACTACCACACCAACCTGATACCCCAAATACCACCCAAACCCTTACTCTTCGCTCTCAAAAGACCTCCTACTTTCCTAGCTCCATGCGTCTCCACCTCCCACAGCCCGACTGCAGGGCTTCTCCAGGAACTTCCCCCCTCCTCTGGAACTCACTACCCCAATCCATCAGACTTCACCAAGGCCCCAGGGTGTACCTACCTCCCTCCTCAACTTAGGCGCACCCTCGAAAACCCATCTCTTCAGGGAAGCCTACCCCCCCTCACTTAACAGCCGATCACCTCCAATCCTCCTCATACCACTCCCCTCCCCCACAGCCACTTCCTCGCCTGTCCACACTTATGCCTTTCCACTTTCATCCTAGAATGTAAAGCTCGAAAGAGCAGTGGCCCTTGAACCCCTTGTGTATTGTTTTGTTACCCATGTATTGTCTTATGTTCTGTCACTCCCAACGATTAATTTACTTGCGCTGAGCAAACCTTTTGGCACTATATAAATACTGTATAATAATATTATTTTATTACCATATTGCTTAAAAGTTGACCCCTTGTTAATCCAACAACAAAAACTGGCAGCAGACACTTTCAGAGGCATATTACAGACAACCTTTTTTGTTATTTACTTGTTGCATAGTACTTGTGCCCAACCATAAATTTTTACACACTCTCCTTTGTGCCAATGAAACCGTTTACATCAAAATTACATGCCGGATTAAATGGAGGCATGGATAATGTGGTACTAAGCTTTCTTATTAATTTAACATAAAAAATCCTCCTGCGCTCTTATGGTAAGTGGTGAATTAAAAAACTAAATTAAAAAAGCAGCTGCATCTGTCCCAGACCAAACAAGGGCAATTGAATAGAATGAATAGTAGATGCAGCGCTAAAAGACTAAAAAAGCCTATATACAGTAATATTAACCAGATAGTAAATATGAGTAATAACATGACCCAAATACCACCCTAGGGATAAACAAAAAACAACTATGGCCCTTAATAGGACTAGTAACAGATGGTCTAACGAGCAGGATTAAGGTGTCCATAGTTCATACAGGAGTGTAAGCTGAATCACAGCACGACTTCAAAGAACGTGACACCCCCTGGGGCAGTCTAATGTGCTGCAATGGCCTCTCACTTCCACTCTACGATCACCTGACAGGGCATAAAAGCGTAATTGTTAGATCACCACGGAATCTCCCCGATTCAGGGGCTCTTTAAGATAGAATTGGCTTCACATAAACAGGGACCGAATCCCTCCAGCCCAGTTAGGTGAATAAAATAGACTCTCCTCCGATGTCACAACCGCTACATATGTGTGGCCACGGGGCCGGTGTTTGTCAGCCTGGGATCCCAGGCTGACCATACACACGGCCCCGGGGGCCACAACATACCACAATCTGAGCGGTTGTGACCATCGGAGGAGGAGTCTATGTTTATTCTACCTACTGGCCTGGAGGAAATTCTGGTCCCTGTTTATGTGATGCCAATCTATCTAAAGAGCCCCTGAATTGGGAGGATTCCGTGGTGATCCTACATTAACGCTTTATGGCCCTGTGTAGGGTCGTTTGAGTGGTAGGTGAGAGGCACATTGCAGCAAGACTGCCGGGGTCACGATTCTTTTTGAAGTGTGCTGTGAATTCACTTACCCTCCTGTATGAACTATGGACACCTTATCCTGCACTTAACCACTGTTAACAGTCTATTACGGCCATTGGTTTTTTTGTTATCCCTAGGTGGCTTTGGGTCATGTTTATTACTCATATTTACATAACTGTTATATACTGTATTTAAAGCTTTTTACTAGAAATTCTGATTTAAATTTGCTTTAAAATGTTACTAAACCAGGCCCCATTCATTATCTAGTCTCCCACCAGAACATGAAAATGCAATTTTTTTTTGTAAATAAAATTGCCAATTTTTTTTCTCATTGCAGTAATACAGTGTCCCCGCCGAGCATGGAAAGCTTTAGGAGGGTTTTCATTTTGCTCTGGGGGATGCAAAACCCCAAACCTTGTCTGGACGGCCATTGGCCCTTGGATCTCCTGCACCCCCTTTAGAAAAAAAAAAACCTCTCTATCAATTATACCAAAAACGGGCATGTGCAGATGATACAAACCTTTTAAATCCACCCGTCATTTTTTAAAGATTTAAATTTCCCTAATTTTTTGGGGAGATTTATTTTTTTAAAATGTCTCTGAGCTTACTTTAGGCAATTGTGACTTTAACGCCGACATCCACTAGTAAAAACAACTTTATTTGATATTGTTAGCATACGCGGCCCTGAAGA
>CATNWA010003556.1:0-18749 GCA_951230385.1 Staurois parvus | reverse complement strand
CTGTGCTGACCATATCTCCTCTTGCTACCTGTACTGACCCAACACTTTCAGACCATGTTCCTGCCTGCAGCCTGGACCAATACTTTGGCTGTGTTAATCATAGCTCTGCTTGCTGCCTGTACAGACCTAGGACTTTTTATGGACCATGTTCCTGCCTGTTGTCTGAGCCAATATTTTGGCTGTGCTGACCATATCTCTGCCTGCTGCCTGGACTGACCTAGGACTTTTTATGGACCATGTTTCTTCCTTCTACCTGGATCTTAGCCTGCTGCCTGTTCTGACCCTGGCTTGTTTATCCACCATATTCCTGCCTGCTGCCTGGTCAAGTCCTGTTGCTGTTGCCTGCTTCCTGGTCCAATGCTCTCCTAAAACCATAGGTAATCTTTTGCTTATCCTTTCTTTAGCTGTGAAAAAGTTTCACATGTGGTATTGTCATGTTCAGGAGGAGTAGTAAAATGTATTTTCAAGTATAGAAGAAATATTCTATAAATTGACAACTTTGTGTAAAAAAAAAATAATAATTTTTAATTTTTTTTCCACATTTTCTAAAAAACTTGTGGAAAAAAATAACATGTTCAAAAGACTCATTATGCCTGATAGAATATACCTTGGGATGTTTGCTTTCCAAAATGGGGTCATTTTGTGGGTGTTTCCACCATCCTGGTGCTCCAGGGCCTTCAAAACTGTGATAGGGAGTCAGGAAATGAGATGTGTAATTTATGCCCCTTCTATTCTCCTACAACGTGTGAAGGTACTACTTGGATGTTGGGTCTCTGTATGTGGCCAGGTTGTGAAGTGTCTCACACATGTGGTATCGCCATACTCAGGAAGTGCAGCAGAATGTGTTTTGGGGTGCAATTGCAAGTATGTCTATGCCAGGTGTGAGAAATAACTTGTTATTTTGGCAATTATGCGTGAAAAAAAAAATTATAATAATTTATTCATTTTCCAAAGAATTTTGGGAAAAAATTACAACTTCAAATAACTCACCATGTCTTTTACTAAATACTTTGGACTGTCTATTTTCCAAAAAAGGGTCTTTTGGGGGCTATTTGTACTTTCCTAGCATGTTAGGGCCTCAAGAAATGAAATAGGCCATCAGTGCTTCCTGTGTCATCAATTTGCAATGATTGGTGCCGTAGCTTGTAGACTTTATAACTTTCACACAGACTAAATAATATTCACCAATTTGTTTTGTTTTTTACCAAAGTTATGTAGCAGTATAAATTTTTGCCTAAATTTATGAAGAAAAATTACTTAATTGCAAAATTGTATAATAAAAACAAAGAAAATCTTAATTTTTTTCCAAATTTTCGGTCTTTTTTTGTTTATAGTGCGAAAAATAAAGAACTCAGGGGTGATTAATTACCACCAAAAGAAAGCTCTATTTGTGGGAAAAAAATCATAAAAAATGTCATATGGGTACTGTCACGACCCGCGGTCGCCGCCACCAACAGGCGACAATCGCACAGCCGCGACTAACAGTAATACGTCACGCCCACGGCGTCAGACCCCAGACCTTCTCACCAAACTCGTGACCGAAGGGCCGGCCGATCCAAAACCGCGGTGTGACGCGCGTAACAAGGCCCCACCCAGCTGCACCCTACACAGCGATTGCCCAGCTAATGGACTACAATCGGTGCCTGCAGCCTGGATGCGCTTGTTACTGGGTCAGGTTAGTTACGCAACTAATATATTATAGATAGTTATTAAGAGGTTGTTAATTAAGTTATCGTGTCACCCAATATTTGGTTTCCATTCAGTAGCCAAAAAAGGCATTCAAAAAAGGGGGTTTGTGAAAAGAGATTCACAGAAAAGCGGCTACATTATGAACAGACCGTGACACTCAGAAAATTTTCCAAAAATTATGCTTTATTACACAGATATAAATATGACATATGGGCGTTCGCCCTGGTTTACCATCACCTCAGTATGAGACAATAACACACAGACCTAAAACCATATAAAATGACATCAAGACCGGTTTAAGTGTATGTGCAACAGAAAAAGTGACTGCAAGAGTCTAATATCTCTGTAGTACAAACACATAGGTAAACACTTCCCTAAAGAGGTGTATCCAAAAATTATACCATAGGTATACCATAATATTAAATAATGAATTTACACCAATATCATGATGGTGAATCCCGAACAGGGAATCCAAAAAATTATACTATGGATATACGTATATCACATGTATGAAATGCAGTAAGCACAATAAGCGCAAAGAGGGGAACAGTAAGCCTCAGGCCTGTTTGGAAAAAGACATAAATGTCACATATATGATGCAATACATTCCTGTGCCGGCACACGTGGTTGGGGCCCGTTCATCTGTAATGTGAACAGCTGTATCATAAAGCTCTTGAATGGAAATAAGCCCCATTTATTCCCATGATGGGAGAAAAGGTGCAGATTGCAGCACTCTGCTTGAAATGGTGTCTTCACCACTGTATGTGGACTACACACCACCCTTTGTAGGAAAAACAAAACATATCCCAAGGAATCTTCTGCCTGTTGAGCTATATGCGGTATGTCCTGTATCCTACACAAAGCACCATAATGTCCCATCCTGTAGTGAAACAAATAATGTGGGAAGTCACTGACAGAGCTTGCACTCAATAAGATATGTAGGTCATATTGATCACAGAGGACCGTATATCTAATGTCCTGTAACAGTCCACTCACCACCTGTGCCGTGAATAAAGGGAATGAAAGGAAAGTCCTTCATGGATATTGCCAAACACGGCCACAGAGGCCCAGGAACCACCGCTGACATCCGCCGATATACCGCGGGTTCCAGCCCCCTCTCAGCGCCTGTACTGCTCACGCTTGCCTCATGGCATGTGAAGATGGCTTCCTCCTTATGGGTCAGCGTGCGTTCCACCTAGTGCACATGACCGGAAGTGACGTATCTGACGTATGACGTCAACGCGTTTCGCCGATGGGCGTATCTCACTCAGCTTCGTCAGGACCAATGGGACAGCTGCATTTCAATATCCTATTTATAGTGGGTAAAGACCCACCCATTTATGCAAAAGAGGTGACCTGCAGTTGTTCCTAATGGAAGAAAACAATAGTTACGCAACTAACCCTATACTGCCACCACCACTTTTGTCGGAGACGGGGAAACTCCCGTTACTAAATTATACACTATAATGATTGAAATATTGATCTATATAGCACGGCCCGCGGACCTGCTATACAGAGATATACAAACAGTAGCGTCTCTTCAAAGGCAGGGATTCGTGAATTGCAAGTAAGCGCTTAGAAACAGTTTAACACTTTCAGAAAGAAAGATTTATTACTAAAAGCGTTGGATGCAAAATAAATATGTACAAAGAGATATCACAAAATATATATATATGTATACAAAGACACAGCAAACATAGAATAGCGGGAAAATACAGGATAAGTTACTTGCCTTGCCTGGTTTTAGCAAATTCAAGTTGTGAGCAGAAAGCTTCTTTGATCTCCCCTTGTTACGATGTTGCTGGGAGATCCCTCAGTGTGTGTGCGTCTGTGTCAGAGTTTCTCTAACTCACTTAAAAGTCTTCAAGGGTCCCTCTCAGGGGAAGGGGGGCTCTGACTACCCATTTTGGGAGTGGTCATTGGGGAACTCTACACTAAATTACTAGCTCATATCCCGTGATATGAACCATACAGTTGACCTGAGGACTGTGCACTTATTCTGGTTGGTTTGATAATGAGTGGGCTTACATAGTTTTGGGTGATAAAAATGACACCTCATTCAGACTGGATGGCTCCACTTCTCATGTCTTCCTGGTTGTCCCCCACACCATCTGCCAGGAGATAACCTTTGCCTCACAGGAATGCAGGGGGGATGTGAGGAAGTGATTTGAGAAATGCCTCAGATAAACAGATAGAACACGAAAACGAGGGTTGAGGGGGAACTCCGCTCCAATTCTGATGAGCAAGTTTGCCACAGGTACAATGTTGCATGACCGCTCAATTGTCATTCAAAGTGCGACAGCACTAAAATCTGAAAATTGGTCTGGGCAGGAAGCTGTAAAATTGCCCGGTATTGAAATGGTTAAAGTGCCTCTAATGAACCCCAAATAAAGTTCAGCTGTTCTAGTTGGTCTTTCCTGACATTTTTTTAGTCGCATCCTACAGTAAAAGCAATGGTCCACAGCGCTTCCAAAGCATCAGAGGGATCTCATTGTTAAAAGGTGTCAGTCAGGAGAAGGGTACAAAAGAATTTCCAAGGCATTAGATATCCCATGGAACACAGTGAAGACAGTCATTATCAAGTGGAGAAAAGATGGCGCAACAGTGACATCACCAAGAAATGGATGTCCCTCTAAAAATGGATGAAAAGATGAGAAAATGGGGCACTGTTCCTCCCAGTGACACCAATGATGGGGCACTGTTCCTCCCAGTGACACCAATGATGGAGCACTGTTCCTCCCAGTGACACCAATGATGGAGCACTATTCCTCCCACTGACACCAATGATGTAGCACTATTCCTCCCACTGACACCAATGATGGGGCACTATTCCTCCCACTGATACCAATGATGGAGCACTATTCCTCCCACTGATTGACCAATGATGGGGCACTATTCCTCCCACTGACACCAATGTGTGGGCACTATTCCTCCCACTGACACCAATGATGAGGGCAATATTCCTCCCACTGACACCAATGATGGGGCACTATTTCCTCCCACTGACACCAATGATGAGGCAATATTCCTCCCACTGACACCAATGATGGGGCACACTATTCCTCCCACTCACACCAATGATGGGGCACTATTCCTCCCACTGACACCAATGATGAGGCAATATTCCTCCACACTGACACCAATGATGGGGCACTATTCCTCCCACTGACACAATGATGGGGCACTATTCCTCCCACTCACACCAATGATGGGACACTATTCCTCCCACTGACACCAATGATGAGGCAATATTCCTCCCACTGACACCAATGATGAGGCAATATTCCTCCCACTGACACCAATGATGGGGCACTATTCCTCCCACTCACACCAATGATGGGACACTATTCCTCCCACTGACACTAATGATGGGGCACTATTCCTCCCAATAACACCAATGATGTGAGCACTATTCCTCCCACTGACACCAATGATGGGGCACTATTCCTCCCACTGACACTAATGATGGGGCACTATTCCTCCCAATAACACCAATGTATGGAGCACTATTCCTCCCACTGACACCAATGATGGGGCACTATTCCTCCCACTGATACCAATGATGGGGCACTATTCCCCCCGCACTGACACCAATGATGGGGCACTATTCCCCCCACTGACACCAATGATGGGGCACTATTCCCCCCACTGACATCAATGATGGGACACTATTCCTCCCACTGACACCAATGATGGAGCACTATTCCTCCCACTGACACCAATGATGGGACATTTTTTTCTCAGAGAATAGGTGCAGGAACTCCCCTTCTGAGTCAATCCTTGTCTCCGCCCCCTACCCATCTCCCAGTACCTCCCATGTCAGAGAATACAGAGACAAGTATCAATACGTGGTGTTAGGTTCATTTGTATGGAATTTGTTAATTATAACAAGAAAAGCAGTAAATTAGATCCCCGCAGCCAGCAGCAAAAGCCCCCCCCCCCAGCAACTATAGACCCTGGGGAAACAACAGATTTCTCAGCAGCCAGCATCAATAAATTCTCAAGCAGCGGGGAAACAATAGACCTCTCCCTCAGCAATAGATCCCTTTCAGTAACCATTGTCTACCCCCCCCCAACAGTATAAGCCTTGCAGCAACAATAGGCCCCCCCCCACCAGCAACAATAAATCTCTCCAGCAACAATGGACCACCATGTAAAAATATATCCCCTCCAGCAACAATAGATCCCCAGCAGCCAGCATCAATAGACCCTCCAGCACAACCCGGCACCCCTGCCATTACATACATTCAGTGCTGGAGGTGCCAACATTGCGTTCCCCCGCATTCCCGCTGAAAAAAATCCCTAGTTAGTGGGATTATAACAAAGTGGAAGCAACTGGGAACAACAGCCACTCAGCCACCAAGTGATAGACCACGTCACATGACAGGGCTTGGGTCAGCGCATGCTGAAGCGCACAGTGCGCAGAAGTCGCCAAACTGTCTGCAGAGTCAATAGCTATAGACTTCCAAACTTGGTGTGGCCTTCAGATGAGACCAACAACAGTGTGCGTAGAGAGCTTCATGGAATGGGTTTCCATGGGTGACCGAGCAGCTGCATCCAAGCCTTCCATCACCAAGTGCAATGCAAAGCGTCGGATGCCGTGGTGTAAAGCACGCCGCCACTGGACTCTAGAGCAGTGGAGACGTGTTCTCTGGAGTGACCAATAACGCTTCTCTGTCTGGCAATCCGATGGATGTGTCTGGGTTTGGTGGTTTCCAGGAGAACGGTACTTGCCTGACTGCACTGTGCCAAGTGTAGATTTTTGGTGGAGGGGGGATTATGGTGTGTGGGGTTGTTTTTCAGGGGTTGGGCTTGGCCTCCTAGTTCCAGTGAAGGGAACTCTTTAAGGCGACATTTTGGACAATTTCATGCTCCCAACTTTGTGGGAAGAGTTTGGGGATGGCCTCTTCCTGTTCCAACATGACTGCACACCAGTGCTCAAAGCAAGTTCCATAAAGACATGGAGGAGCCAGTTTGGGGTGGAGGAACCTGACTGTCCTGCACAGAGTCCCGACCTCAACCCCATAGAACACCTTTGGGAAGAATAAGAGCGGAGACTGTGAGCCAGGCCTCCTCCCCCGACATCAGTGCCTGACCTGACAAATGTGCTTCTGGAAGAATGGTCCAACCTTCCCATAGACACCCTCTAAACCTTGTGGACGGCCTTCCCAGAAGAGATGAAGCTGTTATAGCTGCAAAGGGCGGGGCCAACTCAATATTGAACCCTACGGACTAACACTGGGGGGCCATTAAAGGTCATGGGTGTGGGAAGGCCGGCTGACCAATACTTTGGGATATATAGTGTATATCTTGGGGGCAATGTGGTGACAGGGTGTATATTGGTCATGTATTTTGTCCTTTGTTGTGTGCAAAGTCATATATTAAAAAAAAAAAACGGTAATTATTTGTAAAATAAATATTTTATTGAAATAACTCTAAAGATATGAGTCAGTTTTTTCTATGTTAAAGCCCAACCCCAGGAATTAGAATACAATAATGCCTCCCTGCACTGCAAGAGTAAATGGATGGAGACAGAGAGCAGAATGATTTAATAGGCGATGTTATACCTGTATTTGTCCACAAGACGGCGACGGATAAATGATTGAACAATGGGCGATGTCATAGCCAAACCTCACCACAGGATGGAGACAGAGCGGACCGGCTTTTCAAAGGGGTATTTGTCCACAAGATGGCGCCAGAGGGAAATCATTCTACTCTCTGTCTCCATCCTGTGGTTGGGTTTGGCTATAACATCGCCCATTATTCAATCATATACCTGGCGCCAATCTTGTGGACAAATATGGGTATAACATCGCCCTTCAGGAAATCGCTATGAAGAAAAAAAGAAAAAGACCACAAAAGGAATGAACCCGGAAAATGACCCCCCTGAGACAGAAGACAGACCATGTATTAGAGGAGTGCAGGACAGGAAACATTGGTGATCGGGATGGAGGTTTGTAATTACAAAGCAGCCCTCCGTCACCTAAGGGGGGTCCCTGGAGGTCCCCAGAATGGTCCGAAGAATGGAGGAAAGATGAGCGATCCACAACACTGCGATCGGTCTCATCGATTTTTACTGAATAAATACATGGTTTCTCAGTGACTCAACAACCTACATAAACAATAATAAGAACTAAACCTTCAGCGAGCTGAGAGGATGTATATATGAGAAGTCCAGGTATTGTACATCCGGGTGTATTGCATCTAACGAATTGTACAATCGGATTGTATAGTGAGTGATCAGCTAAAAACTCTTTCCCACGGATTTTACTAAAATAGCTAGGAAATTCGTATAACTAACAGGAAAAATGTATAGATTCCTACAGACAGGCCTTTGTATGAGAAGGTGGGCGGCCCTGATAAGGACCTTTGTGACGATGAAGCGGGGCGGTAATTGTCTGGGTTTGCCCTCCGGATCCGTAGAGAGTAGTGCATCCCTGCCGTCTGAGAGCATAGACGACATCCATGGCGGTGAAACGTGCGACAGAAATCTTCTCTGGCCGGTTTGCAGCGCATGCAGGAACAGTTTTGACACGCCTCTTATTACCAGGGACACGGGAAAGAATTTGCTGATCGGGGTGCATTGGGTGTCACACTGAGAGCTCCTAGAAGGGCTGTTCCCCATCATATGGAGGGCGATCCTATAGTATCCAGGAATATAGATCTATAGGGGTCATGGGGGGGGGGCAGGTTTGATGACATATGTAGGACTATGCACAGAGCAGGCCCATGTCTGGAGACGTGTATACAGGGGGATGCTGCTGGGGGATGGGTGACATTGTCAGTATAATAGGGGAACTACAGTGGATAGAAAAGTCTTCACACCCCCTGATAAAATGTCAGGCTTCTGTGATGTAAAAAAAAATGAGACAAAGATAAATCATTTCAGAACTTTTTTCCACCTTTAATGTGACCTAAAAAACTGTACAATTAAGTTGAACAACAAACTGAAATCTTTTTTTTTTTTTTTTGGGGGGGGGGGAAGTAAACATAAAACAATAAAATGTGGTTGCATAAGTGTGCACACCCTCTTATAAACTGGGGATGTAGCTGTGTTCAGAATTAAGCGATCACATTCAAAATCATGTGACATAGGAGTCAGTACACAGCGACATCATTTAAAGTGCCTCTGATTAACCCCAAATAAAGTTCAGCTGTTCTAGTTGGTCTTTTCTGACATTTTCTTAGTCGCATCCTACAGCAAAAGCCATGGTCTGCAGAGAGCTTCCAAAGCATCAGAGGGATCTCATTGTTAAAAGGTATCAGTCAGGAGAAGGGTACAAAAGAATTTCCAAGGCATTAGATATACCATGGAACACAGTGAAGACAGTCATTATCAAGTGGAGAAAATATGGCGCAGCAGTGACATCACCAACAGTGACATCACCAACAGTGACACCACCAACAGTGACACCAACAGTGACACCACCAACAGTGACATCACCAACAGTGACACCACCAAGAACTGGACGTCCCTCCAAAATGGATGAAGACAAGAAGAAAACTGGTCTGGGAGGCGGCCAAGAGACCTACAGCAACATGAAAGGAGCTGCAGGAATATCTGGCAAGTCCTGGCTGTGTGGTCCATGTGACACCAATCTCCCGTGTTCTTCATATGTCTGGGCTATGGGGTACAGTGACAAGACGGAAGACTTTTCTTACAAAGAAAAACATCCAAGCCCAGCCAAATTCTGAAAAAACACATCTGAAGTCTCCCAAAAGCATGTGGGAAAATGTGTTCTGGTCTGATGGAACCAAGGTGGAACTTTTTGGCCATAATTCCAAAAGATATGTTTGGCGCAAAAACAACACTGCACATCACCAAAAGAACACCATACCCACCGTGAAGCATGGTGGTGGCAGCCTCATGCTTTGGGGCTGTTTTTCTTCAGCTGGAACTGGGGCCTTAGTCCAGGTAGAGGGAATTATGAACAGGTCCAAATACCAGTCAATATCGGCACAAAACCTCCCACTGACACCAATGATGGGGTACTATTCCTCCCACTGACACCAATGATGGGGCACTATTCCTCCCACTGTTACCAATGATGGGACACTATTCCTCCCACTGACACCAATGATGGGGCACTATTCCTCCCACTGAAACCAACAATGTGGCACTACTCCTCCCACTGATACCAATGATGGGGCACTATTCCCCTCACTGACACCAATGATGGGGCACTATTCCTCCCAGTGACACCAATGATGGGGCACTATTCCTCCCAGTGACACCAATGATGGGGCACTATTCCTCCCACTGACACCAATGATGGGGCACTATTCCTCCCACTGATACCAATGATGGGGCACTATTCCTCCCACTGACACCAATGATGGGACACTATTCCTCCCATTGACACCAATGATGGGGCACTACTCCTCCCACTGACACCAATGATGGGGCACTATTCCTCCCACTGACACCAATGATGGGGCACTACTCCTCCCACTGCAAAATTACAGTTATGAAGTAGCAACGAAAATAATTTTATGGTTGGGGGTCACCACAACATGAGGAACTGTATTAAAGGGTCGCGGCATTAGGAAGGTTGCCCACCACTGATCTAGTGCAACAAATGTATTCTAATTCCTGAAAAGTGTGTATTTTCCCTTTATCTATTATATCTCACAAACGTGTATTTCTATCTTTAAAACCATTTCCCCGATACCTCCTCTGCTGAAAACATTACAGGAAGACTTTATAATCGGAGTATAGCATCAAGTCAATGAAACTCCTGGGATATTAATCTGGTCAGGCAATGAAATTTCAGCAAAATGGACTCGCCTGCTGCATAATTCTTTCACTTTGATTTTCAGGATGTCCTTGAATTCAGTCCTCTGCGGGTTGATAATTTTCATTTCCATCCAATGATGGGGCGTCCTTACGTTCCTAACACATTACCCCGTCCATGTCAGTATAGACATCCAGTATGATATTTTTCCCCATTGAGATCCGATGTGTTTTCAAAGTGTTCCTGTAATTTTTTAAAGAGATTTATATATATATACACATCAAATAAAACCCATCAGTTGATGGGTGTAACCTCATGAAAACAAAACATGTGAATGGACCCTCTGCACATTGGTACACCCCCTTACACATTTCTAGAAAACTTTACATAAAAAACAGGGATTTCTGGTTCACATGTATTGCAATACATGTTTAAGTGATTGACTGATACCAACCATTCATTGTGTTCATTCGGGAGAGGGAAGGGGTTGGTAAATGTGACATAAAATTACCAGACCCTTCCCCCACTCTCCATCCCGAAGGATCCTATTGTATGCAGCTGATGGGAAGGAGAGGATGGAAGCCGGAAACATCACTGGGGTGGGGGCAGCAGGGGGACATGTATGTTGTACAGGGAGGATGATGGGTGCATCGGGGCGGGGCGGGGGGGTAATTACTGTAACTGTGTCCCCTGTATGGCCCTCTCCTCAGCAGCTGAGAGTTGGCTTTCTTCCCTCTCCCTCTCACTGGCTTTCAGCTGCTGCAGAGAAGAGCCATACAGGGGATCGGTTCCAGTAATTGCCCCCCCCCCCCCCGCGCCGATCACTCTCCCTGCGCTTATCCAATTCACCCAGCTGTCTGGGCCCCTCTGATGGTCTGGGCCCGTACAGGAAGACTGGTGGTACCCCCTTATCCAGGGCCCTGCTCTCAGCAGCCAGTTGCACCTCTCTCCCTGTCTGCACAGCCCAGCCCTCTGGATCAATTCAGCAAGTCAAGGCAGATATCACTCCTCCAGGCACTTCCAGTGGCTGTGGGCAGAAGCTGGATCTATAAGCATCGGCAAATGCGGACGGCTGCCATCTCTGTGTAAAAACAGGAAAAAAGTCCCAGGAAAATGTTACAATGGATTCTTTTTTTTTTTTTACTCCATGTGGGCAGAGTGTGGCAAGGCACAGAGCTCTCCCTTCCCTTGGGGCCCGTGTCCCACATAGAAGAAAAATATATTTGAAATGTATTTTAAAAATATTCTTCCAAAATATATTGCCATATATTTGAAATGCTACAATTTTTCCCATATTCAATATATATATATATATATATACACACACTGCATGTTTAAATGCATTTTTATTACAAAATATATGAAAAATATTTTTAAAAATACATTTCAAATATACTGTATTTATTTAAAAATACAAATCTACATTTTTGGAATGCATTTACAAATATACGTAAAAATATGTGTGTTAAAATTACTTACATTTTTATATGTTAAAAAAATCTTAAGAATATATTTAAAAAAATATATTTTTTAAAAAAAATTTTTAAATATATTCTACAGATTTTTTTAATATGTCCAAAAAAACTGTAGCATTTCAAATATTTGGCAATATATTTGAGAAGAATATTTTAAAAATATATTTCAAATATATTTTTCTTCCATATAGGGTTCCCCGCACACTCTGCATACATGGGGTGATATTTTATTTTGGCAGGGATGGTAGGAGATTTCCTCATTTAGTTTTTTTTTCCCATTTGGGAAGGTATTATAGCCACCCAGTTATATATTTATATATATATATATATATACACACACATATATACAGTATATATATATTATTATTTATTGTTGTATTTATTTATATTTATATATATATCTTCCGTTCAGAGTGGTGACATTGCTGCATGCAATGTCATATCATTTGTCTGTGTCGCGGGTCTGTGCAATGCCCTAGCTAGAGCTCATACAACATGAATAGCTGACTATGTCTTGTGCTCAGGGCTGCTTTCATAAACCATGGGGCCCCATACAGTAAACTGACGCCCCCCCCCCCCCCCCCCCCCAAAAAAAACAAAACAGTTTACTATGCTTCAGTTATGAATGAACACAGTGAGTGATCAGTACAGATTACTCATTGTGTTCATTAAGGAAAGAAAGCGGCAAGTAAATGTGGCATATTTTCTGGACCCTAAATCATGAAGGTCCCTATTGTGTGATTGAAGCTGCCAGTGGGAAGGAGAGGAGGGAAGGCAGCAGAACTTCAGGGGTGGGGGGCTCACGGGGGGGGGGGGGGGGGGGCGTCTGGGCAGCAGGGAAATGTATGGTGCACAGAGAGGGTGATAAGTGCTGGGGGGGGGGGAAATTACTGGAACCGATCCCTCTGTATGGCTCTCTCTGCAGCAGCTGAAGACCAGCGGGAGGGAGATGAGAAGAAGCCAGCTTTCAGCTGTTGCAGAGAAAATAGCCATACAGGGGGATCGGTTCCAGTAATTGCCCCCCCCTGCCATGCCGATCACCCTCCCTGCCCAAATCTGATTCACCCAGCTGTCTGGGCCCCTCTGGTGGCCTGGGCCCCGTACAGGAGGACTGGAGGTACCCCCTTATCCACGGCCTGCCTATGCTGCTCAAAAAGCAATATAAGGACATAAAGTCAACATTTAATGCTGGTTTCCTGTTAAAAAAAACCTCATGGTGCACCCTGTATTATTATTTAAATGAAAAATAAAGATTTTAGCAAAATTATTCTAAAGATAATTTTTCCATTTTGTAATATTAAAGCCCAACTCCAGGAATTAGAAAATAATAAAAAAAAAAAGTACCTTGCACTGGCTGAATGGATGGAGCTAGGGAGCTAAATGCAATGCAATGTTATTCCCGAATTTGCCCACAGGATGGCGCCAGAGAATTGAATTTCCCAATGAGCGATGTTATCTCGAACTTGACCACAGGATGGCGCCAAAGTATAATTCTTCTACTCTCTGGCTCCCTCCTGTGGTCAATACGGGTATGAAATTGCCCTTCAGGAAAATCATTAAACACCCAAGCTTTCAGCTCTATCACACTGTGAATGACAATTGCGCGGTCATGCAAACTGTACCAATATGAAATTTTTATCATTTTTTTTGTGACACATAGAGCTTTCTTTTGGTGGTATTTAATCACCTTTGGGGTTTTTTATTTTTTGCTAAACAAACCAAAAACAACTGAAAATTTTGAAAAAAAATTCTTAGTTTCTGTTATAAAACTTTGTAAATAAGTGATTTTTCTCCTTCACTGATGTGCGGTAATGAGGCTGCAGTGATGGGCACTGATTGGCGGCACTGATGAGGAAGCACTGGTAGGTGCCACTAATGGGCATTGACAGGCATCACTGATGGGCACTGAAAGGCAGCACTCATTAATATGGCACTGATAGGCAGCACTGATAGTGGCACTGATTGGCACTGTTAGACGGCACTGATAGGCAGCATGATGGGGCACTGATAGGTGGCACTGATAGGCAGCACTGATAGGTGGCACTGACTGGTATTTATAGGTGGCACTGAAAAGGCAGCTCAGATGGGCACTGATATGTGGCACTGACAGCTGGCACTGATGGACACTGACAGGTGGCACTGCTGGGATTACACAGATCATCAGTGCCCTGATGATCAGTGTATATGTTCCCTCTGAGTAATGCGATTACCGGCTCTCCTCTCTGTCAGTGTGACAGCTCGTGGGGAGAGAAAATGCTGATAAGCGGCATTTCCCTGTTTACATGCAATCAGCTGTGATTGGACACAGCTGATCACACGACCGAGCCAACGTCTTCAGCACTTTCCATTGATTCGGTGATCTGCTGTGTCTGAGGGACACAGCGCAACACCAACGCCGCGCTGCGCACTCCCAGAGCCGCGCATGCGCAGTTAGAATGGGAGGACGTCATATGACTTCCTCCCAGAACGAGAGAGCCGCCTTGCGCCCGTCATTACCTAATATGGCGGGCGGGAGGCAGCTTGAAATTATATTGTGTTCACGTGTGTGAAGGACCATCGCATGCATTCACCTTTGCGCATGAACACGGGGGCACTTTTAATTTTTTTAATAATTTATTTAATATCTTTATGCCATTTCTTTATTTTTTAAATCTATCATGGGCAGCACAGTGGCTAAATGGTTGACACTTCCCCTGGCAGTACACGAGTCGTTGGTTCGAATCCCAACCACGGTTCCACCTGCCTGGAGTTTGCATGTTCACCCTGTGCCTGTGTACTCCGGGTTTCCTCCCACACTCCAAAGACATGCTGGTAGGTGAATTGGCTCCTGTCTAAATGGTCCCTAGTATGTGTATGTATGAAATGTGAGTTAGGGACCTTAGATTGTACGCTCCTCGGGGGCGGGGACTGATGTGACTGTACAATTTATATGTAAAGCGCTGTGTAAATTGATGGCGCTATAGAAGTACCTGAAATAAAATAAATCGCTTTTATTCCTGTCCTTCTGACAGGAATAAAAGTGATTTATTTATTTCAGGTACTTTTATAGCGCCGTCAATTTACGCAGCGCTTTACATAAACATCCCTTGTAACAACCAATGGGCTGTGACAGGTCCTCTTTATGGAGTATCTGAGATCTATTTGACCCCAGACCTCTCCTCTGGCCTCCAATACAATTGATCAACACAAGATCGGTCTGATCGGCTGCTTCACTGGCCAGTAAACAAAAAGCCAAAACCAGAGGTGTGATTCCCACCGCCCCCCCCCCCCCCCCCCCCCCCCCCCCCCCACCCCCCCCAGCAGCATTGCTGTTTCAATTTCTGATATCACACAGTGGGAGGAACAATATCAGTTCCCTCTCACTGTGTTGTCAGTGCTGGATGCCGCTGGTCGCATTCATTTCTGGGACTCCCTGATCGCTTGGGATAGCCCGGCAAAGGTGGCATCAGGAGGAGGACAGGAACCCTTCCGCACCGGTAAATATCCAGCAGATGCTTAGCCGCTTGGATTACTTTTTACATGAAAGAGAATCGCCAGCAGTAACAAGTGACACTGGGATCCTGGCTGTCGTTGCCTCCACCATACCAGGCCTTGTATATATGAATGGATGGTAGGAGGGAAGCGGTTTGTTAATTGCAGAGTTTTGAGTAATGATAGATTGGAATAGCAATGCTGATCTTCATAGTTGTCTCTTCTAAGCAATAATGTTCTTTTTGTTAGAACAGCAGGATTGAGGTTTGCCTTCATTTATAGAAGATATCCACATTTCTCATGTTATCATCAACACCAATAAATCAGAGGATTATTCCTCATTTCAGATAGTGAAAGTTGTTTCTAAACACCTTTCTGGCCTCCTCTGCATCGACGAACCACCAGTTTCTAGCACCGATATCGCCATATTCGTGGCCTGTGAATGGCGTCATGTGACCACCTCCTGTTCTACAAAAGACTCCATTGTGTCATTCATTTCCACATGGAAGAAAAATATCATTTGAAATACTACGTGAATTTTGGACGTATTCTATGTATTTCAAAATATATTTCAATACATACATTTATATACAGTATAGAGAGAGAGAGAGAGAGAGTAGAGACACCACACACACACACATAATATATATATATATACTGTATATATATTCATAGGAAGTGTGTATTTGCTCCCCGGCTGATGGGGAATGTTCGCCCCTCACACAGAAATGATCGGTCGGACTAATAATAGAATGTTTTGGTGTATTGTAACACCTGAGAGACAGAATACAACAACAAATTCAGCAGAAATGCGTCTAACAAATGATGACTGATCTGCATGTTCATGAGGGAAAGAAGGATTTGATCCCCTATCATTCAGCAGGATTTCTGGCTCCCAGGTGTCTCTCATACAGGTAACAAGCTGAGATAGAAACAGTCTCTTAAAGGGAGTGCTGCTAATCTCAATGTGTGTTACCTGTATAAAGACACCTGTCCACAGGAGCAAATCAAACCATCAATTCCAAACTCTTCACCATGGCAAAGACCAAAGAGCTGTCCAAGGATGTCAGGGACAAAGATTGTAGACCTACACAATGGCTGGACTGGGCTACCAAACTATGGCCCAAGCAGCTTGGTGAGAAGGTGACAACAGCTGGTGCCAATCATTCACAAATGGAAAAGAACACAAAACAAGTGTCAGTCTCCCTAGGTCTGGTGCACCGTGCAAGATCTCACCTCGTGGAGTGTCAATGATCATGAGAACAGTGAGGAATCATCCCAGAACTACACGTGAGGATCTTGTCAATGATCTCCAGGCAGCTGGGACCACAGTCCACCAGATAAAGTCACCAAGAAAACAATTGGTACACACTACGCCGACAAGGACTGAAATCCTGCAGTGCCCTCCAAGGTCCCTCTGCTCAAGAAAGCACATGTCCAGGCCCGTCTGAAGTCTGCCACTGAACATCTGAATGATGCAGAGGAGGACTGGTGGAAGTGTTGTGGTCAGATGAGACCAAAATCGAGCTCTTTGGCATCAACTCAACTGGCCGTGTTTGGAGGAGGAGGAATGCTGCCTATGACCCCAAGAACACCATCCCAACTGTGAAACATGGTGGTGGAAACATTCTGCTTTTGGGGGTGTTTTTTCTGCTAAGGGGACAGGACAACTGCACAGCATCAAAGGGACGATGGACGGGGCAATGTACCATCAAAATCTTGGGTGAGAACCTTCTTCCCTCAGCCAGGGCATTGAAAATTGGACGTGGATGGGTGTTTCCAGCATGACAATGACCCAAAACAGCACGGCTAAGGCAACAAAGGAGCGGCTCAAGAAGAAGCACATTAACCTCCTTAGCGGTTGTTCCCAGTGTAGCTCGGGTAGGTAAATTTTGCTATACCAAAAGCGGTAACACTCGGGTTTACCCATGCGGTGTTTTGCTCAGGGGGTCCCTGCAGCACTTATCTTGTCCTTCGCTCCCGCAATGTGTCCCCTGCAGCGTGCCCGGCCCATCTCCCCTGGCCGATGCCAGGCATCCGGCTTCCTGTGTTCTGGTCCCTGTGCCGTGTATAGTGTGACGTACGGGCGCCGGAACCGGCGGGAAATTTGAATTTTTAAAAAAATGTCATTTTTGCTGTCATTGCTATTCAATGCATTTCACATACATTTTGTCCCGAGTGCTTTGTCCGGGCGCCCTGCCTGCATTTTGAATGTTCTTTTCTGCCTGGAAACTGAGAAACGTCCATGGAGTCGAAAAAAAAGCGTCCCTTTACGTCAAAAGCGGTTTTAGACCGGCTAGAGAACAGCGATAGTAAATCAGAACCACTTGCAGAAATTGAGTGATAATGATTCGTGGGGGAAATTCATCATCAGACACTGAAAACGATTCTGCGACTGAGCTCAGCGATGTGTGAATGTGCCTCTGTATTTCAAATTTCAGTGTGTTTTGTTTGATTATATTATTGAATTAAATTTTTTATTATTAATATATTATTATTTTTTATGATTATTTATTAAATATTAATTTATGATTTCGTGTTTCAAATTTTATCATATCTGGAATGTTTAATAGACTCTTGTTCGACAGATTTCAGTGAGTTATTCCTAAAAATTACAGCCCTACAATAAAAAAACGACATATTTCCCATGCAAAATAATGTACCGCTTTCAGCACAAAAATCAGAAAGAATCATACCCGCGAGGAGGTTAAGGTCCTGGAGTGGCCTAGCCAGTCTCCAGACCTTCATCCGATTGAAAATCTGTGGAGGGAGCTGAAAGTTCGAAGTTGCCAAACATCAGCCCAGCAAACCCTTAATGACTTGGAGAGGATCTGCCAGGGGAGTGGGCCAAAAATCCCTCCTGACATGTGTGCGAACCTGGGGGCCACACTCCAGGAAACGTCTGACCCTCTGTAATTGCCAACAAGGGATTTGCCACCAAGTACTAAGTCATGTTTTGTGAAGGGGATCAAATCCTTATTTCCCTCATGAACATGCAGATCAGTCATCATTTTGTTAGACGCATTTCTGCTGAATTTGTTGTTGCTATTCTGTCTCTCAGTGTTACAATACACCGAACATTAGATTTTTAGACCGATTTCAGTTCTTTGTGTTTTTGGGGCGAACATTCAACATCAGCAGGGGAGCAAATACGCATTTCCTTCACTATATATATATATATATATATATTAAAAAAAAAAATATACACACATATAATACATACATATAACATACAAACACACGTAAAGTAGCAAAGGGGGCTGTTCATCAGTTTCAGATGCTTTGGTGGTAATGAAATTTAACAACAGGTGTGCACTAGATGGGCAACAATAGGATGACCCCCAAAACAGCGAATGGTTTTACAGATGGAGGCCACTGA
>CATNWA010003555.1:0-17865 GCA_951230385.1 Staurois parvus | reverse complement strand
TCCCCCAAACTAACTCCAACTTTTAAATAAATTTAAATATGTCAATATCTCATTCAACCCAATTTGTTTAAAAAAATCCACACATAATTCCATTTTTTAGAAAACGGAAACAAAAAAAATAAAATTTATATAAATATACAAATATATAAAAATATATATGTAGTGAACCCAAATGTTTTTTTTTTCAATCCAATAAAGCAGAAATCGATCCTAAGTATTCCATGATAACCTCAAAAGAAAAGAAAAAAAGAAATTCCTAGTGTATTACCCTTAAAAATAATATTTATAAATACTTCCACTCTGTGCAAAACACAAAACACATCAAACTTTGTGCAAAAATAAATTCAGTATATAAATCAGCAAATAAATCAACAAATAAAATAAAAAAAAAATTATAAAACCCAAATCGTGAAAAAACGTGATCACTCCAACCAAAAGTGAGTAGTGATACTAGGTACTATTACCCTATTCCAGTATTTTCAAGCATGAGCTGAAATCCGTCTCTCTCAATCTCAAAATTTATTTGGTTGATTTATTTTGCTGATTTTATATACTGAATTTATTTTTTGCACAAATTTTTAGATGTGTTTTTGTGTTTTGCACAGAGTGAGTATATAATAAATATATTTTTTAAGGGTAAATACACTATGAATCATCTTCTCTCTTCTTCTTCCCCCGTGACTGCCCAAATGAGTGAAGTGTGTGGTGATTCTAAGATCGACGGCACTCATCTGCATGTCATACTGACTGACAGTATTATTTCTCTTCCCCAGCAGACTCCAAGGGCATATAAATAAAGGTACAGTGTTCTGCACTAATAAAAAGGCTCTCTGAAGCCTAGAAACCCTTTTAATAAGTTAAATTCGCAGCGAATAAATTCGCATCGAATTGAATTTCTCCCGCAAATTCGGCGAATCAGCCGAATCGAATTTTTTTGAATAATTCGCTCATCTCTACTCATTACCATTAGAGATGAGCGAATCGAACATGACGAAGTGGAATTCGTTTCGAAGATTAGGAAAAATTCGATTCGCCGCGCGCAAAATCCGAAAATTAGCAAACTTCGGTGCCACGAATCGAATTTTCCAAAAAATGGCGGCAACATGTGTGGCGACGGAGCGGGGATCTCTGGGAAGGCGCGCAGACAAGGCGCGCTGACCCATAATGCATTCATTCATGTCACATGACATGTGATCGCATTAGCCAATCAGCAGCCAGCCAGTCAGCACTGTGTAAATGTGGAGCTATAAATCGCGGCCATCTTAGAATTCTCCATTAGCCTCCGGTCATTCAAGAGAGACAGACCTCTGTGTATTAGGGACAGAGTTAGGGCTACAGAGACTTTAGGGCCACAGAATCGTTACTCAGGACACAGAATCGTTACTCAGGGACACACAATCGTTACTCAGGGACACACAATCGTTACTCAGGGGACCACACAATCGTTACTCAGGGACACAGAATCGTTACTCAGGGACACAGAATCGTTACTCAGGGACACAGAATCGTTACTCAGGGACACAGAATCGTTACTGAGGGACACAGAATCGTTACTGAGGGACACAGAATCGTTACTGAGGGACACAGAATTGTTACTCAGGGACACAGAATCGTTGAATTAAAGAGTATGTCAGACAACACGCAGAGGAGTGGCAGAGGAGGCAATGTTTCAGGAGCGAGCAGACGTGGCAGCAGAGAGGAAGGGGTCGAGGCAGCACTAGTCGCAGCCAGAGGCCATGCTCCCGGTGTCATCCAGCGGCCGTGTCATCCACCGACAACCCTGCCGTCATCGATTGGTTGGCTCGGTCGTCTTCCTCTTCCCCCAGGTCACCTCTGACACCTACAGCCAACGGTCGGTGGGTACGTCAGACACAACCGTTAGTTGGCATGGCCCGGGAGCAAGCCCACTGAAATCACGTGTCCTCTACCTGCCCCTGTCCTTTGGTGTTACCTCACCAAGCGAAGTATCGCATGCTGTGGGCTCAGCCCCACTGTACAGTGAGGAAGAGCTAACAGAGGGCGGTCAGGAACGGGGGGAGACATCCCTCCTTTCAGCAGCCAGACGAAGAAGTACTGGCGAGGAGAGTGGCTCGTAGCCGGTCTAGAGACAGGTCTGTCTCCTGACCCAGACGCAGCCGAGGGGGCTAGTAGTGAGGCGGAGACCCTAATTGATGATGATGAGGCTGATCGCACTTGGCAGCCTCGTCGTCATCAGGCTATTGCTTCCGCATCATCAGGAGAAGAGGGTGCCAGCTTGGCAGCGAGCAAAACAGTCGGTGGGTTTGCCCAGGAGGCAGCAGGGTCGCAGCAGTGTCAGTGGAGGCAAACGGACACGGAGTAGAGCACCAGCTCCACTGCAGCCTACCACCACGGCCAGTAGTGGTGCCGGTGTGCACGGAGGAAGTAGCAGTCAGCCAGTGAGGAGTAGCGGGGGCAAAGTTTCCTACACGGCGGTGTGGCAATTTATTCGTCAAGCCGCCCGAGGAAGTAAACGTAGCCGTATGTCGACTATGTGGCCAGAAAGTCAAGCGTGGCCAGGGGCCAATGTTGGGAACTACAGCGTTGCGTCAGCATATGCAGCGTCGCCATATCGGTGGCCTGGGAAAACCGTGATAAAGATACAGCGGTTCTGCCTGCCCCCAGTCCCCGCTCCATCACCCGCTCCGTTACTTGCTCCGTCACCCGACGTCAATCGCCCTCTATCAGCCAGTCAAGGCTCTAACACCTCTGCTGAGGGGAGTTGTCGCTCGTTGGCATCTTCCGCTCGTTCAGATGCTCCTTCTCCTGCTACTCCTCTTCACGGATTCCGTCAGCAGTCTTTCTTGGAATCCGTTTCCAAGAGACAACAGTTTTTTGCGAGCATGCACCCGACGGTGCAGAAGCTGAACATCCTCCTGTCCCAAGTTGCTGGTGCTGCAGTCCCTCCCATTCCAAGTGTGGACTCAGCACCTTTCCGAGAATGATGGCTTGTGCCGCGCCGCGGTGGAGAGTGCCAAGCCGGCATTTCTTCGCCAAAAAGGCAGTGCCAGCCCTGCATTCACATGTAGAAAGAGATGGTGGGCCAGTCTTTGAGCATGTCGGTCCTCTGCCAAAGTGCACGGCAGCGCCGACGTGTGAGCTGTAACTACGGTCAGGGACAGTACATGTCATTTACGGCCCACTGGGTGAACGTGGTGCCAGGCACAGCCGCACCAGCAACTTGGACAGGTCACACGCCGCTTTTGCCTCCACGTTTGCACGTCCTTGGTCCAGCAAAGATGTCCGCCTCTACCACCTCTTCTTCCCGCCGTGTCCTCAGCCGCCACCCCCGTGCCAAGTCCCATTACCCGACCGCATATCACACATGTGCAGGGCGCAACGGTGTCACGCTGTGCTGCACCTGGTATGCCTTGGCGAACGTAGTCACACAGGGGAGGAACTTCTCAGTGTAATGAACAGAGAAATCGACAGATGGCTGTCTCCGCGCAAACTGAAAATCGGAACCATGTTGACCGACAACGGAAAGAACATGGTGTTTGCTCTGCGTCAAGGAAGGTTGTGCCATGCGCCATGCATGGCTCACGTGTTCAATCTGTTTGTCAAGCGGTTCCTAAAATCCACCATCCCACTGCAAGACATCCTTAAAATGTCACGTAAACTTTGCATGCATTTCAGCCATTCCTACACCGCAAAGCACACCCTCCTTGAGCTGCAGCGGCAGAACGGAATTCCACAGCATCGCCTGATCTGCGACGTTGCAACAAGGTGGAATTCAACCCTACATATGTTAGACCGCCTTTACGAACAGCGAAAGGCCATCACCGATTTCCTGATGTTACAAGCGGATAAAGGTACTCCCTGTGTAACTTAGATGTCAAGCCATTGGCAGCTCATGCTGACACCTGCCGCTTGCTCAGGCCCTTTGAGGAGGCCACGCTATTCGTGAGTCGGCAGGACTATGGGATGAACGACGTCATTCCTCTGTTGCACGTCCTGGAACAAATGCTGTTAACAATGGCTGGTCAGGGAGCGGTAGACGTGGCGCACAGATCTCAACGCCACATGACCCCTGGGGGGGCAGGACAGGAAGAAGAGGAGGAGGTAGAGGAGACATTGGTGTTCAGGAATTATTGAGTGAAATGGGTGGTTTTTCCACTCAGCGGACAGGAGTGGAGGAGCAGGAGCATCTGGTAGAGGAGGAGAGGAGACAGAGGACCCAGACGCACCGAGGCAGTATGCTGTGGAGATGGAGGCAGGGAGTCCCTCGCATTCCTTGGCACAAATGGCCCATAGCATGCTCGGTTGCTTGCGTAGCGACAGCCGAATAATAACCATCAGACAGAGGGATGACTTTTGGCTGTCCACCTTGTTGGACCCTCGCTACCATTCAAAAATGGTGGCCTTTTTCACACCTGCTGAGAGGGAGGCCAAATAACGTACTATAAAAACCACCTATGTAGTCAGTTGGTCTCTGCCTTTCTGCGCCAACGTCCATCCTCAGACACTGTGGGCCCTGTGCGCTCGCGTTCCGCTGCCATGGCAGCAGGGGAGGGGTGGGGTGGTAGGAGCAGTGCAGCTCCACCAGCAGCGGCTGCCTCAGTCTGCAGTCGATGATGAGTAGCTTTCTTCACCAGCGCAATGAGGAAACTACTAACCCCAGCCGCAGCAGCAGCAGCATCAGGTGGACCTGGAGCAGGAGCTCAAACAACAGGCTTGGGCCTACTTGGACAGCACCCTGCCAACCGAGGTAGACAATCCCCTTGACTACTGGGCAACGAAACTTGACCTTTACCCCAACTAGCTGAATTTGCCCTTGAAAGGCTGTCATGCCCGGCCAGTAGCGTGGCATCGGAGCGCGTGTTTAGTGCGGCAGGAGGTATTGTAACTCCGCAGAGGACACGACTGTCCACCCAAAGTGTGGAGAAAATGAATCAGGCGTGGATTAGTCTGGATTTCAAACCACCAGTTCCTGACACAACTGACTAAATCTGCCATGAATCATGCCCCAAACATGTGCCACTTTCAGGTCTCCTCACACTGCTGGTGGGTTCCATTTTGTCATAGGGTGCTGGCAGATTACGGGCCTCCCATTGCTGCTGCCAGGCCCGTAATCTGCCATGGGACCCCGTACCGACTCCTCATGCTGCTGCCAGGCCCGTAATCTGTCATGGGCCCCTGTACCGCCTCCTCATGCTCCTGCCAGGTCCAGAGTGTGTCATGGGTCCCTGTACGGCCTCCCATTGCTGCTGTCTCCATCGCCACACTCTGCCATGTGCCACTTTCAGGTCTCCTCACACTGCTGGTGGGTTCCATTTTGTCATAGGGTGCTGTATGGCCTCCCATTGCTGCTGCCAGGCCTGTAATCTGCCATGGGCCCACGTACCGACTCCTCATGCTGCTGCCAGGCCCGTAATCTGTCATGGGCCCCTGTACCGCCTCCTCATGCTGCTGCCAGGTCCAGAGTGTGTCATGGGTCCCTGTACGGCCTCCCATTGCTGCTGCCAGGCCCGTAATCTGCCATGGGCCCCCGTACCGACTCCTCATGCTGCTGCCAGGCCCGTAATCTGTCATGGGCCCCTGTACCGCCTCCTCATGCTGCTGCCAGGTCCAGAGTGTGTCATGGGTCCCTGTACGGCCTCCCATTGCTGCTGCCAGGCCCGTAATCTGCCATGGGCCCCCGTATCGACTCCTCATGCTGCTGCCAGGCCCGTAATCTGTCATGGGCCCCTGTACCGCCTCCTCATGCTGCTGCCAGGTCCAGAGTGTGTCATGGGTCCCTGTACGGCCTCCCATTGCTGCTGTCTCCATCGCCACACTCTGCCATGTGCCACTTTCAGGTCTCCTCACACTGCTGGTGGGTTCCATTTTGTCATAGGGTGCTGTATGGCCTCCCATTGCTGCTGCCAGGCCCGTAATCTGCCATGGGCCCACGTACCGACTCCTCATGCTGCTGCCAGGCCCGTAATCTGTCATGGGCCCCTGTACCGCCTCCTCATGCTGCTGCCAGGTCCAGAGTGTGTCATGGGTCCCTGTACGGCCTCCCATTGCTGCTGCCAGGCCCGTAATCTGCCATGGGCCCCCGTACCGACTCCTCATGCTGCTGCCAGGCCCGTAATCTGTCATGGGCCCCTGTACCGCCTCCTCATGCTGCTGCCAGGTCCAGAGTGTGTCATGGGTCCCTGTACGGCCTCCCATTGCTGCTGCCAGGCCCGTAATCTGCCATGGGCCCCCGTATCGACTCCTCATGCTGCTGCCAGGCCCGTAATCTGTCATGGGCCCCTGTACCGCCTCCTCATGCTGCTGCCAGGTCCAGAGTGTGTCATGGGTCCCTGTACGGCCTCCCATTGCTGCTGTCTCCATCGCCACACTCTGCCATGTGCCACTTTCAGGTCTCCTCACACTGCTGGTGGGTTCCATTTTGTCATAGGGTGCTGTATGGCCTCCCATTGCTGCTGCCAGGCCCGTAATCTGCCATGGGCCCCCGTACCGACTCCTCATGCTGCTGCCAGGCCCGTAATCTGTCATGGGCCCCTGTACCGCCTCCTCATGCTGCTGCCAGGTCCAGAGTGTGTCATGGGTCCCTGTACGGCCTCCCATTTCTGCTGTCTCCATCGCCACACTCTGCCATGTGCCACTTTCAGGTCTCCTCACACTGCTGGTGGGTTCCATTTTGTCATAGGGTGCTGTATGGCCTCCCATTGCTGCTGCCTCCACCGCCACACTGTGGCTCCACACTCTGGTTTTGGCCCCGTGACTGCCCAAATGAGTGAAGTGTGCGGTGATTCTAAGATCGACGGCACTCATCTGCATGTCATACTGACTGACAGTATTATTTCTCTTCCCCAGCAGACTCCAAGGGCATTTAAATTAAAGGTACAGTGTTCTGCACTAATATAAAGGCTCTCTGAAGCCTAGAAACACCCTTTTTATAAGTTAAATTCGCAGCGAATATATTCGACTCGAATCGAATTTATTCCGCGAATTCACCGAATCAGCCGAATCGAATTTTTGAATAATTCGCTCATCTCTAATTACCATACAACTAGCTGAAAAATCTCTATGAGATGGGTTGATACGGTCTTCTCCTTATTGAAAGGTGTGCATCATGTAAAGGATGAGAACTTTACTCCAGAACCTCATGAGGTTCAGACTGGTCCTCCATGTGTGCAAGACATCTTCAGGAGGCAGGGAAGACACGAAAACGTGCCAAGGGAAGAAAAAATATTTTAAATATATTTTAAAAATATTTATTCCCTTTGCTAATGCCACGGAAAAGAATTGAGGGGTAGCTCTTTGTTTGTCCCGCAGTTTATCGTTTACTGAATCTAAAATTATTAGGGATTGGGAGGGACGCTATCTTTTGCTGAAGGGTCACTTGGATGGAAACCTGCTCTATTTTTTGGTATACTATGCTCCAAATATCAATCAGTTGGAGTTCTTTCATTCTTTATTGAGCGCTTTAGCCTCAGAGCTTGAGGGCGATGTTATTTTGGCTGGTGACTCTAATCTAGCACTGGATTGCTTAAATCCCCTTCTAGACAGAGCCGCAAGTTTGCCCAGATTTTATATCGCTGTGATCTCGTTGATGCCTGGAGAGAAGCTAACCGACTTCTCGAGACTACTCTCATTTTTCTAGGGCTCATAACTGTTATTCCCGTATTGATCATATATTCCTCCATACATGTTCACATTCTAGATTGATTACAGTTAAAGTGCTTTCTACACCTTGGTCTGACCATGACCCAGTTCTTTTGATGCTTTAGTCTTGGACACATGGGAGGACTGCTCCTCATTGGCGCCTTAATGAATCTATCTTGGGTAAAGCTTCTTATTGTCTTGATATCTCCACACATTTGAAATTGTATTTTGAAATGAATAAGGCAGATGACATGACTCCAGCTACTAATTGGGTGGCTCATAAAGCATCAGTCAGGGGGTTTCTTATTGAACTGTCTTCACGACTTAAAAGGGCCCAAAACAAATTGGTTTTGACTAAATCTCAAGTGTATACTGATCTTGTTGCCCAACATAAACAGACTCCTGATCCTGCTCTATTGGTTAAATTTGACCAGGCCGATTGGAACTTAATTTGTGCCTTACTACAACAGTGGATAAACAGTTACGTTGGGCTAATCACAAATTTTTTACTTGGAGGTACAGACCAGGCACCCTATTAGCGCACAAGTTGTCTCCTAAACATTCTCATATGGCTCTTCCTAAAATCAGACTCACTGCCGATGCTTTATCTCAGGATCCCAGTAAGATCCTCCAAGAGTTTCATTCCTCTTATACTGATTTTTACCATTCACCTCAAGGGGACATCTCCTCATCTACCAACAGTTTCCTGAATTCTGTGACTCTTCCTTCTCTTCAGGCGGCGCTTGGAGAATTAATGTCTCAGCCTATCACTTGCGAGGAGATTCAGAACACCTTAAAAACCTTAGCTCCAGATAAATCCCCAGGACCGGATGGCCTTCCTCATGCCTATTATAAAGCTTTCCCTGACCTTCTGATTCCACATAGAGCCCATTATTTTAATTATCTGACGAAAATAAAGCGTTCATTAGTGTCATTCCTAAGCCCAATAAAGATACTACTGCTGTCTCTAATTATCGTCCTATCTCCTTGATTAATTGTCATCTCAAGATTCTCACTAAAGTTTTGGCTTCACGCTTTCATAAATTTTTAGCTCATTATATTCATGATGATCAATCAGGATTTATTAGCGATCGACAAACAAGATCAAATTTGTCGAACTTTGGCACTGTCAGCTGTAAAATCTAATTGGGACAATTAGAAGTCCTGTTGTCTTTAGATCTCCATAAAGCTTTCGACAGCCTGCCTGGGGAATATTTATTTCAGATGTTTGGTGCATTTGGGTTCTGCTCCTCCTTTTTTTCTTATTGCGGGCTCTATATTGTAATCCTTCAGCCCAGGTCTCTATTCGTGGATACAAATCGGCTCCTCTGTCTGTTGGGAGAGGTATTATACAGGGATGCCCCCTTTCTCCTTTACTTTTTGCATTAGCAATGGAACCACTTGCTATTGCTATCCGTTGTGATCCTGTTATCTCTGCTATCTACTGGCCAACGAGATCATAAATGTGCCTTATTTGCCGATGATGTCCTTCTGTATGTGTCTGTTCCGAGTGTCTTTGCCTAGTCTCCTCCATTTATTTTCACCTATTTCACCGATTTTTCTATGGCCTCGGTCTTACTCTAAATTCGTCTAGAACGATTGCTTTAAATATTTCTTTGCCCACTTTGGAGGTTCAGTATCTTCAGGACAATTTCAATGTGCCCCCCCTGCTCTCTTCCCTATTTGGGGATCCATCTCACGAGCTCTGTTTCTTCGATACATCGTGCTAACTACCCCGTCTTTTTAAACGACTCAGGACCGATTTATCCTGGTTTGGTAGAATCAATTTCCATTAAATGACTTTTCTGCCAAAACTACTATATTATTTTCGGACTTTGCCAATTGCGGTCCCCAGACGGGAAATCTTACTCTTACAATCTGCTGTCTCTAGATTTATATGGAGAGGTCAGGTCAATAATTCAACTTCATTTTATCAGAAAAAGCATGGTGGTTTGGGAATTCCTAATCTTATGACTTATTTCCATGCGGCTCAGATAACGCAGCTCTCATGCACTACTGCTACGGGCTATGTGCCTCAATGGGTTGGCATTGAGGCTCTATCTTGCCATCTGTATGCTGTTGACTCCCTTATGTGGCTTCCCAGTCTGTTGCATCCTCCCATCCTTTGCCCTACGTTATCATATTCTTTAACAATCTGGGATAGATGGCGGGCCCACAAGCCTTTATTTTCCCTACATACCCCTCTGGCCCCAGTTTTTTGTAATCCTGAATTCACACCTGGTGTTTGACTGTTGGATCAATAAGGGCTTTTTGCGTATTGGGGACTATTTGGATGAACTTCATCCATATTCTCTCCAATATTTTCACACAAAGTACCACCTGCCTTCTAGCGAAATGTTTCATTATCATCAAATGTCTTTTGTCACTAGCAAACTTAAATTACTAACGGAAACCTGTACGCTCACCCCTCTCGAGGTCTCCTGTGGGGCTACAGGGACGATGAAAGGTCGTCTCTCTAATATATATGCTTCCCTTGTTGATCCAATTATTAAGCTCTCTTATATGGTACATTGGTAAAGGGATTTAAATATTTCTCTGGAGCTGGACACTTGGCGGAATACGGCTAATGCTAAAATCTCGATTAACACTACACTCATTGAATCTAATTACAAAACGCTTCTTCGGTGATATCTGTCCCTACACGTCTTGCTAAAATGTACCCTTCTGTGTCACCCATCTGTTTTCAACATTGTGGACAGGAGGGTACTATGCTCCACATCTGGCGGAAATGCCCTGTGGTGACTAGGTTTTGGATCTGTTTAACTTCCTTTATTCAGTAACGGGGGTTAATATTCGTCAATCCCCTGAAATAGCTCTATTTCATTTATTGCCCACTGATATTCTTAAGAAATTGGTTAAATTGATTCTTTATATCCTGCTGCCAGCGAGAATTACGATAGCCAAACGTTGGAAACAGTCAACAATTCACTGGAATTAGTTAAGCAGAAACTTATTTGGATTATGATTAATGATAAACTTACTAGTATACTTAACAATAGATTCTAAATTTGGGAGCACTTGGGATCCATGGATTCTGTGTATTTCTGCAATTTAATGGACTCTTGGCTTGCTCTCTCATTTTTTTCTGGGTTTTATTCTTTACTTTCTTCTTCAGTTCTTTCCTCATTTTTTTGTTCTGTATATTTGTCTATTATTGTAATGATATTATTCATACCACCTTGTTTATGGAGCAATTTGCTCATAATCGACCAAACTTTGTGCTACTAGTGTATTCCTCATTATGCTTTATTGGTCGATTTTGTTGTTATGTTGCTACACATTGTACTTGAATTTATTTATAGTGTTTATGTTTTGCAACTCGTCATGTTGGTGGGTTGCATCCTGTCTTTATGGATAATGTTTCTAAAAATTCTTAATAAATATATTGAAATATAAAAATATTCTTCCCAAATAAATTGACATATATTTGAAATACTACAATTTTGGCCATATTCAATATATTTCAATAAATATATATACAGTCAGGTCCATAAATATTGGGACATCGACACAATTCTAACCTTTTTGGCTCTGAACACCACCACAATGGATTTGAAATTAAACGAACAAGATGTGCTTTAACTGCAGAATGTCAGTTTTAATTTGAAGGTATTTACATCCAAATCAGGTGAACGGTGTAGGAATTACAACAGTTTGCATATGTGCCTCCCACTTGTTAAGGGACCAAAAGTAATGGGACAACTGGCTTCTCGGCTGTTCCATGGCCAGGTGTGTTATTCCCTCATTATCCCAATTACAATGAGCAGATAAAAGGTCCAGTTTTCATTTCAAGTGTGCTATTTGCATTTGGAATCTGTTGCTGTCAACTCTCAAGATGAGATCCAAAGAGCTGTCACTGTCAGTGAAGCAAGCCATCATTAGGCTGAAAAAAAAACAAAACAAACCCATCAGAGAGATAGCAAAAACATTAGGCGTGGCCAAAACAACTGTTTGGAACATTCTTAAAAAGAAGGAACGCACCGGTGAGCTCAGCAACACCAAAAGACCCAGAAGACCACGGAAAACAACTGTGGTGAATGACCAAAGAATTCTTTCCCTGGTGAAGAAAACACCCTTCACAACAGTTGGCCAGATCAAGAACACTCTCCAGGAGGTAGGTGTATGTGTGTCAAAGTCAACAATCAAGAGAAGACTTCACCAGAGTGAATACAGAGGGTTCACCACAAGATGTAAACCATTGGTGAGCCTCAAAAACAGGAAAGCCAGCTTAGAGTTTGCCAAACGACATCTAAAAAAAGCCTTCACAATTCTGGAACAACATCCTATGGACAGATGAGACCAAGATCAACTTGTACCAGAGTGATGGGAAGAGAAGAGTATGGAGAAGGAAAGGAACTGCTCATGATCCTAAGCGTACCACCTCATCACTGAAGCATGGTGGTGGTAGTGTCATGGCGTGGGCATGTATGGCTGCCAATGGAACTGGTTCTCTTGTATTTATTGATGATGTGACTGCTGACAAAAGCAGCCGGATGAATTCTGAAGTGTTTCGGGCAATATTATCTGCTCATATTCAGCCAAATGCTTCAGAACTCATTGGACGCTTCACAGTGCAGATGGACAATGACCCAAAGCATACTGCAAAAGCAACCAAAGAGTTTTTTAAGGGAAAGAAGTGGAATGTTATGCAATGGCTAAGTCAATCACCTGACCTGAATCCGATTGAGCATGCATTTCACTTGCTGAAGACAAAACTGAAGGGAAAATGCCCCAAGAACAAGCAGGAACTGAAGACAGTTGCAGTAGAGGCCTGGCAGAGCATCACCAGGGATGAAACCCAACGTCTGGTGATGTCTATGCATTCCAAACTTCAGGCTGTAATTGACTGCAAAGGATTTGCAACCAAGTATTAAAAAGTGAAAGTTTGATTTATGATTATTATTCTGTCCCATTACTTTTGGTCCCTTAACAAGTGGGAGGCACATATGCAAACTGTTGTAATTCCTACACCGTTCACCTGATTTAGATGTAAATACCCTCAAATTAAAGCTGACAGTCTGCACATCTTGTTCGTTTCATTTTAAATCCATTGTGGTGGTGTATAGAGCCAAAAATGTTAGAATTGTGTCAATGTCCCAATATTTATGGACCTGACTGTATATACACAGTATATATACTGTATGTAGAAATGCGTTTTTATTACAAAATATATGAAAAATATTCTTAAAAAACACATTTTCAAATATACTGTATGTCTTTAAAAATACATTTAATCTACATTTTTGGAAGGCATTTACAAATATATGTAAAAATATATATGTTAAAATGACTTTTTTTACATGTTAAAAAATCTGAAGAATATATTTTAAAAAATATATTTGTAAAAATATTTTTTCATATATCTTGTATTATATAAAAAAATGTATTTCCAACATATTTATATATATATTGCATGTTGAAATACATTTTGTATATACTACAAGATATATGAAAAATATTTATCATATATATAAATATATTTTGAAATATATTGAATACGGCCAAAATTGTAGCATTTCAAATATATGTCAATATATTTGGGAAGAATATTTTTAAAATATATTTCAAATATGTTTTTCTTCCATGTGGGAGGGATGGATAGAGATGCGCTAATGGTGGCCATTTGCAAGGATAATAGGCAAAGGATTGTCATTAATGGGCATGGAGAGTGGGGCAATGCCTGGGGAACATATAGCAATGTAAAATACAAAAATCAATTCAGCAAATAACGGCTCCTTTGATTAAACTTAAAGCGAAACATTAAAAATGTACTGTAAAATTACTTTACAAAAATATGTTTGATGCCCAAACTTTGCGTGTAACGTGGCACACCCGTAGGATGTTCTAAAGCAAGAGTGACATTTCAGGAAAAAAAAAAACATTTGCAAGTAATGACAATTCTGATCCAATGTAAAAAAAATGTCATCCAGCATGCCATTGTTGTAAAATATGAAAGAGGATGTAACAGCGAGTAAATATATACTTACATTTCATGATTTAAAATTGTGCGCGCTTGTGGAGCGGCGACAATGTACGGTACTTAATCTCCATAGTACTTAATCTCCATAGGTGATTCTGTAAAAATGTTTCCAGGTTACCTGTTTAGAGTTACAGAGGAGGTGTAGTGCTAGAATTATTGCTCTCACTCTAAAATTTGCAGCGATACCTCACGTGTGCTGTGAACACGGTTTACACATGTGTGCAATTTACATATGCATTCACTTCAGCGCACAAGCATAGAGGGGCATTTAAAAATTATTTTTTTCCGTATTTATTTTATTTTTACACTGTCCCTTTATTGTTTTTTTATCCCTTTTATTCCAATTACAAGGAATATAAACATTCCTTGTAACAGAAATAAGCATGACAGGTCCTCTTTAAGGAGAGCTCTTCTTTACCTTTAAAAGCAAAAGATAAAAAAAAAATGGATCTTTTGCGTTAAAAAAGAAAAAAAAATGTTTACATCCGCCACAGACCGAAGTGATGTCATGACATTGCTCTGGTCCTCCATGACCATAGAGGTTCCGCTATCAGCGGCCAGCTGGACTGTCGGTTCATTTCTCGGGTACGTCAGTTTTAATGGTAAGCCAGAGAAAGACCAGCCAGCTGCAGGAGGGGGGGGGATGTCCCCTTCCGTCACTACTGAAAGCGAGCTAGGACCGTTTTAATTAGAAAGTCGGCCACTGGCTGAAAAAAAAAAATACCAGGGTTATGGCCAATATCTTCAGCCATATCCCCGGTAAACAATTTTTGGCAACCGCACCATACAGAGTGTAAAATAAGTATTGAACACGTCACCATTTTTCTCAGTAAATATATTTCTAAAGGTGCTATTTTCACCACATTGGTAACAACTCATGCAATATATGTACAAAGAAACCAAAACAAATATATTCAGAAATTAGGTTATGTGTAATAAAATGGAATGACACAGGGAAAAAGTATTGAACACATAAAGAAAGGGAGGTGCAAAAAGTAATTGAAAGCCAAAACAACATCTAAAACCTCCGATAGCTCTGAGGAAAGGGACATGTCCCTAAAACGCATCAGCAGGCCAACCATACCAGCAGTCGGACACTTTGCTATCATTTCGGCCATCTCTGTGACCTTACAGGTTTTATATATGCACTCAGTTTGTGAGTATGTTTTTTGTCCTCTTATACTTTAATACATGTTGGATAATGCGCTTGGTGTTTGCGCCACCCATGTGCTTTCTTCCAGTTTGTTGATTTGCCCATTTGAGGAGGGCAGCATCTCTGGGACTTTACCCATAGGTCATTCACACACCTGATCCCCTGGCCTCTCCCTGGTATTTGACCCCTTCGAGGCGCTGCAGAGATAGTACTTTTGAAACATATCAGTAATTAGAAAGCAATCTTGCCCCTTGTCAGTGCAAATTAATATCAGCTGTTTCAGTCTCAACTGATGATCTATAAAAAGGTCTGATTACCAAGGTGTCACATCTCATGATGGATAAAAGCAAAGAGCTCTCCCAAAACCTTTGCAACCTTTATTGATGCAAAACATACTGGTGGCATTGGTTACAGAAGGATTTCTAAACTTCTGAATGTTCCAGTGAGCACTGTTGGGGCCATAATCTGTAGTGGAAAGAACATAATTTTTACCATGTGGTGAAAATTTCATGTCAATAGCACCTTTAGAAATATATTTACTGAGAAAAATGGTGATGTGTTCAATAGTTATTTTACCCGCTATATATACACATATTGTGGTTGTCAAGTGGTTATTGATAAATGTAAGGATCTGCACTTGGGGGCTAAGAATATGCATGCATCATACATACTAGGGGGGGGTACAACTGGGGGACTCAATGGTGCAGAAGGATCTGGGAGTTCTGGTAGATCACAAGTTTAATAATGGCATGCAATGCAAAGCTGCGGTTTCCAAAGCGAGAAAAATCCTTTTTTTGTATTAAGAGAGGTATAGACTCCAGAGAGAGATATCATTTCCCCCGTACAAATCATTAGTAAGACCTCATCTGGAATATGCAGTTCAGTTTTGGGCACCAATTCACAAAAAGAACATTGGGGAACTGGAGACAGAACAGAGAAGGGCAACCAAACTGATAAGAGGCATGGAGGAGATCAGCTATGAGGAAAGATTAGAGGAACTGAATTTATTCTCTACTGAGAAGAGGAGATGAAGGGGGGATATGATCTCCATGTATAATACATAAGGGGGGATACGATCACCATGTATAATACATAAGGGGGGATATGATCTCCATGTATAATACATAAGGGGGGATATGATCTCCATGTATAATACATAAGGGGGGGATATGATCTCCATGTATAATACATAAGGGGGGGATATGATCTCCATGTATAATACATAAGGGGGGGATATGATCTCCATGTATAATACATAAGGGGGGATATGATCTCCATGTATAATACATAAGGGGGGATACGATCACCATGTATAATACATAAGGGGGGATACGATCTCCATGTATAATACATAAGGGGGGATATGATCTCCATGTATAATACATAAGGGGGGGATATGATCTCCATGTATAATACATAAGGGGGGGATATGATCTCCATGTATAATACATAAGGGGGGGATATGATCTCCATGTATAATACATAAGGGGGGATATGATCTCCATGTATAATACATAAGGGGGGGGGGGGATATGATCTCCATGTATAATACATAAGGGGGGATATGATCTCCATGTATAATACATAAGGGGGGATATGATCTCCATGTATAATACATAAGGGGGGATATGATCTCCATGTATAATACATAAGGGGGGGATATGATCTCCATGTATAATACATAAGGGGGGGGATATGATCTCCATGTATAATACATAGGGGGATATGATCTCCATGTATGATACATAATGGGGGATATGATCTCCATGTATGATACATAATGGGGGATATGATCTCCATGTATGATACATAATGGGGGATATGATCTCCATGTATGATACATAAGGAGGGATATGATCAACATGTATGATACATAAGGGGGGATATGATCTCCATGTATAATACATAAGGGGGGATATGATTTCCATGTATAATACATAAGGGGGGATATGATTTCCATGTATAATACATAAGGGGGGTATGATCTCCATGTATAATACATAAGGGGGATATGATCTCCATGTATAATACGTAAGGGGGGATTTGATCTCCATGTATAATACGTAAGGGGGGGATATGATCACCATGTATAATACGTAAGGGGGGATATGATCTCCATGTATAATACGTAAGGGGGGATATGATCTCCATGTATAATACGTAAGGGGGGGATAGGATCTCCATGTATAATACATAAGGGGGATAGGATCTCCATGTATAATACATAAGGGGGGATATGATCTCCATATATAATACATAAGGGGGGATATGATCACCATTTATAATACATAAGGGGGATATGATCTCCATGTATAATACATAAGGGGGGATATGATCTCCATGTATAATACATAAGGGGGATATGATCTCCATGTATAATACATAAGGGGGGATATGATCTCCATGTATAATACATAAGGGGGATATGATCTCCATGTATAAATACAAAAGTGGTTCATATAGTGAACTCGGTGTAGAGTTATTCACCCTGAGGTCATCACAGAGGACAAGGGGGTGCTCTTTACGTCTGGAGGAAAAGAAATTTAATATCCAAATATGGAAAGATTTCTTCACAATAAGAGCTGTGAAATGTGGAATAGACTCCCTCAAGATTCAGTTCTGGCCAGCTCAGTGGATTGGTTTAAAAAATTCCTGGATTCTTTCCTAGATACACAGAATATAACTGGATATAACATTTATAGGGAAAGTTGATCCAGGGAATATCCGATTGCCTTTTGGGGATCAGGAAGGAATTTTTCCTCTGCAGGAGAAAATTGGATCGTGCTTTATTGGGGGGGGGGGGTTACTTTCTATGCATCAACTATGGGTATAGGATAGCGTACTGTATATGGAGATTTTCTATGTGTGTATTTTTTTCTCTCCGTTGGTTTAACTGGATGGACTTGTGTCTTTTTTTTAAACCAGATTAACTATGTCACTATGTAACACTGATATGGCTTCACTAGTAGTTACCTCTGGTGGATGACAAGCAGCGACTTTTGTGGAAAGTATTTACCATAATCAGAATATGAACAGAGCTTCTTTTCTGCTTGGACTCTCTGATGTTGGATCAACTCTGCATCGCTTTGAAAAC
>CATNWA010003554.1:25000-35137 GCA_951230385.1 Staurois parvus | reverse complement strand
AAAGAAAAAAAAAGAAAATAAAAGGAAGAGAAAAAAAAAAAAAGAAAAAGAAAGAAAAGAAAAAGGAGAAGAAAAAAAGAAAGAAGAAAGAAAAAAAAAAAAAAGGGAAAAAAGGAAAAAAAAAGGAAGAAAGAAGAAGGAAAAAAGGAAAAAGGAAAAAGAAGAAGGGAAGCTGAAAGTAAGTAAAGAAGTAAGTAATAAAGAAAGAAGGAAGGAAGTAAGGAAGGTAGGGAAAGGAGGGGAGTGAAGGAAACCAGGCAAAAAGGTAGCATAGGAAGGAAGGAAAGGAAAAGAAGGAAGGAAGGAAGGAAGGAAGAAAGAAGGAAGGAAGAAGGAAGGAAGGAAGAAATCAAGTTTTGGAAAGGAGGGGAAGGAAGAAAGAAAAGGGAAGCTGGCAAGTAAGTAAAGAAGTAAGGAATAAAGAAAGGAAGGAAGGAAGGAAAGGAAGGAAGGAAGGAAGGAAAGGAAGGAAAGAAGGAAAGGAAGGAAGGAAGGAAAAAAAGGAAGGAAGGAAGGAAGGAAAGGAAAAGGAAAGGAAGGAAGGAAGGAAGGAAGGAAGGAAGGAAAGAAGAAAAAAGGAAGGGAGGAAAAGAAGGAATAAGGAAGGAAAGAAGGAAGGAAAAGGGAGGGTAGGAAGTAAGGAAAGAAGAAAAGGAAGGAAAGGAAGGAAAGGAAGGAAAAGGAAGGAAGGAGAGGAAGGAAGGAAGGAAAAGGAAGGAAGGAAAAAAAAAAAAGGAAAGGAAGGAAGGAAAAGGAAGGAAAAAAAAAAGGAAAGAAGAAGGAAAGGAGGGGAGTGAAAGGAAAGAAGTAAGAAAGGAAAAAAGGAAGGAAGGAAGGAAAAAGGAAGGAAGGAAAGGAAGGAAGGAAGGAAGGAAGGAAGGAAGGAAGGAAAGAAGGAAGGAAGGAAAAGGAAAGAAGAAAAGGAAGAAAAGGAAGGAAGGAAGGAAGAAGAAGAGAAAAGGAAAGGAAGGAAGGAAAGGAAAGAAAAGGAAGGAAGGAAGAAAAAAAAGGAAGGAAGGAAGGAAAGAAGGAAGGGAAAGGAGGGGAGTGAAGGAAACCAGGCAAGCAGGTAGCAAAGGAAGTAAGGATGGAAGAAAGGAAAGGAAGGAAGGAAGGAAGAAGGAAGGAAATAAAGTTATGGAAAGGAGGGAAGGAAGGAAGGAAGGAAGTAAGAAAGAAGTAAGGAATAAAAGAAAGGAAGGAAGGAAGAAGGAAGGAAGGAAGGAAGGAAGGAAGGAAGGAAAGGAAAAAAAGGAAGGAAAGGAAGAAAAGGAAGGGGAGGAAGGAAAGGAAGGAGGGAAGTAGGAGGAAGGAAGGAAGGAAAAGAAGGAAGGTAAGAAGGAAAAAAGGAAGGAAGAAGGAAGGAAGGAAGGAAGGAAGGAAGGAAGGAAAAGAAGGAAATAAAGTTATGAAAAGGAGGGAAGTGATGGGAAGCTGGCAAGTAAGTAAAAGAAAGTAAGGAAAAAAAAAGGAAGGAAAAGAAAAAAAGAAAGAAGAAAGGAAGGCAGGAAGAAAGAAGAAGGAAGGAAGGAAGGAAAAAAGAAGGAAGGAAGGAAGGAAGGAAAAGGAAAAAAGGAAAAAGGAAGGAAGGAAGGAAGGAAGGAAGGAAGGAAGGAAGGAAGGAAGAAGGAAGGAAAAAAAAAGGAAAGGAAGGAAGGAAAGGAAGAGAAAGGAGGGGAGTGAAGGAAACCTGGCAAAGAAGTAGGTAGCGAAGGAAAGGAAGAAGGAAGAAGAAGGAAAAAGGGAAGGAAAGGAAGGAAGGAAAGAAGGAGAGGAAGAAGGCAGGAAAAGAAGGAAGGGAGGGGAGAAAGGAAGGAAGAAAAAAGGAAGGAAGGAAAGGAAGGAAGGAAAAAAAGGAAGGAAAGGAAAGAAGAAAGGAAGGAAAAGGAGAAGGAAGGGAGAAAGGAAGGAAGGGAAGGAAGGAAGGAAGGAAGAAAGGAAGGAAGAAAAAAAAGGAAGAGAAAGGAAGAAGGAAGGAAGAAGGGAAAAAAGGAAGGAAGGAAAGAAAGGAAGGAAGGAAAAAAGAATGAAGAGAAAGGAAAAAGAAGAAAAAAGGGAAGTAGGTAGGAAGGAAGGAAGGAAGGAAGGAAGGAAAGGAAGGAAGGAAGAAGGAAGAGAAGGAAGGAAGGAAGGAAGGAAGGAAGGGGAGGAAGAAGAAGGAAGGAAAGGAAGGAAAAGGAAGGAAGGAAAGAAGGAGGGAAGGGAAGGAAGGAAGAAGGAAGGAAGGAAGGAAAGGAAGGAAGGAAGAAAGGAAGGAAGGAAGGAAGGAAGGAAGGAAGGAAGGAAGGAAGGAAGGAAGGAAAGGAAAAAAAAGAAGGAAAGGAAGGAAAGGAAGGAAGGAAGGAAGGAAGGAAGAAGGAAGAAAGGAAGGAAGGAAAGAAGGAAGGAAAGAAGGAAGAAGGAAAGAAGGAAGGAAGGAAGGAAGGAAAAAAAGGAAAGAAGGAAAGAAAGAAGGAAAGGAAAGAAAGGAAGGAAAAAAGGAAGAAAAAAGAAAAAAAAGAAAGGAAAGAAAAGAAGAAAGAAAGAAAAAGAAAAGAAAAAAGAAAAAGAAAAGGAAGAAAGAAAAAGGAAAAAAAAAAAAGAAAAAGGAAGAAAGGAAGGAAGGAGGAAGGAAGGAAGGAAGGAAGGAAGAAAGGAAGAAAGGAAGGAAGGAAGGAAAAAAGGAAGGAAGGAAAAGGAAAGGAAGAAAAAAAGGAAGGAAGGGAAGAAGGAAGAAGGAAAGAAGGAAGGAAGAAAGAAAGGAAGGAAGGAAGGAAGGAAGGAAGGAGGAAGGGAAAGAGAAGAAGAAGAAACCTGGCAAGTAGGTAGCGAAGAAAGAAGGAAGGAAGGAAAGAAGAAGAGAAGAAGAAGGAAGGAAGAAAGGAAGGAAAAGAAGAAAGAAGGAGGAAAGAAAGGAAAGAAGGAAGAAAAAAAGAAGGAAGGAAGAAGGAAGGAAGGAAAAAAAGGAAGGAAGGAAAAAGGAAGGAAGGAAAAGGAAGAAGGAAGGAAAGAAAAAAAAGGAGGAAAGGAAGGGAAGAAGAAAGAAGAAAGAAGAAAAGGAAGGAAGGAAAAAGGAAGGAAGGGAAGGAAGGAAGGAAGGAAAGGAAGGAAGGGAAGGAAAGGAAGGAAAAGAAAAAGGAAGTAGGAGAAGAAGAAGGAAAGAAGGAAGGAAGGAAGGAAGAGGAGGAAGAGAAGAAGGAAGGAAGGAAGGAAGGGAAGAGGAAGGAAAGGAAGAAGGAAGGAAAAAAAAGGAAGAAGGAAAAAAAAAGGAAGGAGGAAGGAAAAAGGAAGGAGGAAAGAAAAAGGAAGGAAGGAAAGGAAGGAAGGAAGGAAGGAAGGAAGAAAGGAAGGAAAGAAGGAAGGAAGGAAGGAAAGGAAAGGGAAAAAAGAGAAAGGAAGGAAGGAAAAAGAAAAGGAAAGGAAGGAAGGAAGGAAGGAGGAAGGAAAGGAAGGAAGGAAGGAAAGGAAGGAAGAAGAAAGAAAAGGAAAGGAAAAGAAGGAAGGAAGGAAGGAAGGAAAGAGAAAGAAAAAAGAAAAGGAAGGAAGAAAGGAAAGGAAGGAAGGAAGGAAGGAAAAAAGGAAGAAGGAAGGAAGAAGAGAAGAAAGAAGGAAGGGAAGGAAAGGAAGGAAGGAAGGAAGGAAAGGAAGAGAAAAAGAAAGAAAAAAAAGGAAAGGAAGGAAGAAAGGAAGGAAGAAGGAAGGAAGGAAGGAAGGAAGGAAAAAAAAAAAGGAAGGAAGAAAGGAAAGAAAGGAAGGAAGGAAGGGAAGAAGGAAACCAGGAAGGGAGGAAAGGAAAAAAAGGAAGGAAGGAAGGAAGGAAGGAAGGAAGGAAGGAAGGAAGGAAGGAAGGAAGGAAGAAGAAGGAAGGAAAGAAGGAAGGAAAAAAGGAAAAAAGGAAGGAAGGAAGGAAAAAAGAAAGAAGAAAGAAGGAAGGAAGGAAGAAGGAAGGAAGAGAAAGAAGGAAGGAAAAAAAGGAAGAAGAAAGGAAGGAAAAGGAAGGAAGAAAAAAGGAAGGAAGGAAGGAAAGGAAGGAAAAAAGGAAAGAGAAGGAAAAAGAAGGAAGAAAGAAAGGAAAAAAGGAAAGGAAGAAAAAGGAAAAAAAAAGAAAAAAAAAAGGAAGGAGAAAAGGAAAGGAAGGAAGAAAAAAAGGAAGGAAGGAAGGAAGAAGAAAAAGGAAGGAAGGAAGGAAGGAAGGAAGGAAGGAAGGAAGGAAGAAGAAGAAGGAAAAAAAGGAAAGGGGAAAAGAAAGGAAAAGGAAAGGTAAAGAAAGAAGAAAGGAAGGAAGGAAAAAGGAAGGAAAGAAGGAAGGAAAAGAAGGAAAGAAGAAGGAATGGAAGGAGGAAAAAAAGGAAAGGAAGGAAAGAAAGGAAAGAAGGAAGGAAAAGGAAGAGAAGAGAAGGAAGGAAGGAAAAGGAAGGAAGGAAGGAAAAGGAAAAGGAAGGGAAGGAAGGAAGGGAAGAAGAAAGAAAAGAAGAAAAGAAAAGGAAGAAAAAAAAAGAAGGAAGGAAGGAAGAAAGAAGAAGGAAAAAAAGAAGGAAGGAAGAAAGGAAGGAAGGAAAGAAGAAGAAGAAGAAGAAGGAAAAGAAGAAGAAAAGGAAAGGGAAAAAAGAAAAGGAAGGAAAGAAGAAGGAAAGGAAGGAAAGGAAGGAAAAAGAAGAAAGGAAAGGAAGGAAAGGAAGGAAGAAGGAAGGAAAAAGAAGAAAGGAAGGAAGGAAGAAAAAGGAAAGAAAGAAGAAAGGAAGGAAGGAAGGAAGAAGGAAGGAAGGAAGGAAGAAAGGAGGCAGGAAGGAAAAAAAAAGGAAGAGAAAAAAAAGAAAAGAAAAGAAGGAAGGTTTAGGGAAGAAGAAAGGAAAGAAGAAAGGAAGGAAGAAAGGAAGGAAGGAAGGAAGGAAGGAAGGAAGGAAGGAAGGAAGGAAGGAAGGAAGGAAAGAAGAAGGAAAAGAAGGAAAAGAAAAGAAGAAGGAAAGGAAGGAAGGAAAAGGAAGGAAGGAAAGGAAGGAAGGAAGGAAGGAAGGAAAAAGGAAGGAAGGAAAAAAGGAAGAAAGGAAAAGGAAAAAGAAAGGAAGGAAGGAAGAAAAAAAGAGAAAGGAAGGAAGAAGAAAAAAGGAAAGGAAGAAGAAAGGAAGGAAAAGAAAGGAAGGAAGGAGGAAAAGGAAGGAAGGAAAGGAAGGAAAAAAGGAAGGAAAAGGAAAAAAAGGAAGAAGGAAGGAAAGGAAGGAAGGAAGGAAGGAAGGAAGGAAAAGGGAAAAAGGAAGGAAAGAAAGGAAGGAAGGGAAGGAAGAAAGGAAGGAAAGAAGGAAAGGAAAAAAGAAAAAGAAAGGAAAGAAGAAAGGGAAAAAAGAGGGGAAGGAAGGAAAGAAGGAAGTAGGAAGGAAGAAGGAAGGAAAAGAAGGAAAGAAGGAAAGGAAGGAGAAAAGAAGGAAAGAAAAAAGGAAGGAAAGAAGAAAAAAGAAGGAAGAAAGGAAGAAGGAAAGAAAAAAGAAGAAGGAAGGAAAAAAAAGAAAAGAGAAGGAAGGAGGAAGAAGAAGAAGGAAGGAAAGAAGGAAAGGAAGGAAAAAAAAGGAAGGAAGAAGAAAGAAGGAAGGAAGGAAGAGGGAGGAAAGGAAGGAAGGAGGAAAAGGAAGGAAAAGGAAGGAAAGAAAGGAAAAAAAGAAGGAAGGAAGGAAAAAAGGAAGAAAAAGGAAGGAAGGAAAAAGGAAGGGAAAGGAAAGAAGGAAGGAAGGAAAAAGAAAGAAGGAAAAGGAGAGAAGGAAGAAGAAGAAAAAAAGAGAGGAAGGAAGGAAAAGGAAAGGAAGGAAGGGAAGAAGAAAGAAAGGAAGGAAGGAAAAGAAAAAAAAAAAAAAAAAGGAAGGAAGAAAGAAGAAGAAGAAAGGAAGAAAAGGAAAGGAGGGGAAGAAGAAGGAAGGAAAAGGAAGAAGAAAAAAGAAAAGAAAAAAAGAAAGAAAGAAGAAGGAAGGAAGAAGAAGAAGAAGGAAGGAAGGAAGGAAGGAAAAAAGGAAGGAAAAAAGAAAAAGGAAGAAGAAAGGAAAGGAAGGAAGGAAAAAAGGAAAGAAAGGAAGAAGGAAAAGGAAGGAAGGAAGGAAAAGGAAGGAAAAGGAAAGGAAGGAAGAAAGAAGGAAGGAAGGAGGAAGAAGGAAGGAAGAAGGGAAGGAAGGAAGGAAGGAAGAAAAGGAAAGGAAGAAAGGAAGGAAAGGAAGGAAAGAAAGGAAAGGAAGGAAGAAAGGAAAGGAAGGAAGTAAGAAAGAAGGAAGGAAGAAGAAAGGAAGGAAGGAAGGAAGGAAGGAAGGAAGGAAGGAAGGAGAGAAGGAAGGAAGAAGGAAGGAAAAAAGAAAAGAAGAAAGGAAAAAAGGAAGGAAGGAAGGAAGGAAGGAAGGAAAGAAGGAAAGGAAGGAAGGAAGAAGGAAGGAAGAGAAGGAAAAAAGGAAAGAAGAAAGGAAGGAAGAAAAAAAGAAAAAAAGAAGGAAGGAAGAAGGAAGAAGAAAGGAAGGAAAAAAGGAAGGAAGGAAGGAAAGAAGGAAGGAAAGGAAGGAAGGAAGGAAGGAAGGAAGGAAGAAAAAAAAAGGAAAGAAGGAAGGAAAGGAAAAGGAAGAAGAAAAGAAGGAAAGAAGAAAAGAAAGGAAAGGAAAAAAAAAAAAAGAAAAAAAAAGAAAGAAGAAGAAGGAAAGAAAAGAAGGAAAGAAGGAAGAAAGGAAAAAGAAGGAAGAGGAAAAGAAAGAGAAGGAAGGAAAGAAAGGAAGGAAGGAAGAGAAAAGGAAGAAGAAGAGAAGAAAGAAAAAGGAAGAAAAAAAAGAAGAAGAAAGAAGAAGGAGAAGGAAAAAAGAAGAAGAAGAAGAAGAAAAAGAAGGAAGAAAAAGGAAGGAAGGAAGAAGGAAGGAAGGAAGGAAGAAAAAAAAGAAAAGGAAGGAAAGGAAGGAAGGAAGGAAAGAAGGAAGGAAGGAAAGGAAAAGGAAAGAGAAGAAAAGAAAGAAGGAAGGAAGGAAGGAAAAAGGAAGAAGAAGGAAGGAAAAAAGAAAAAGGAAGGAAGGAAGGAAGGAAGGAAGAAAAGGAAGAAGAAAGGAAAGAAGGAAAGGAAGGAAGGAAAGGAAGAGAAGGAAGGAAGGAAGAAGGAAAAAGGAAAAGAAGGAAGAAAGGAAGGAAGAAAGGAAAGGAAGGAAGGAAGGAAAAAAGGAAGGAAGGAAGGAAGAAGAAGGAAGGAAAAGGAAGGAAGGAAGGAAGGAGGAAGGAAAGAAAAGGAAGAAAGAAGGAAAGAAGAAAAAAGAAAAGAAGGAAGGAAAAAAGGAAGGAAGGAAGGAAGGAAAAAGGAAGGAAGGAAGGAAGGAAGAAGGGAAGAAGAAGAAGAGAAAAGGAAAGAAGGAAGGAAAGGAAGGAAAAAGAAAGAAGAAGGAAAGAAGAGAAAAGAAAAAAGGAAGGAAGGAAAAAGAAGGAAGGAAGAAAGAAGAAAAAGGAAGGAAGAAAGGAAGGAAAGGAAAGGAAGGAAGGGAAGGGGAAGCTGGAAGTAAGTAAAGAAAGAAAAGAAGGAAGAAAGGAAGGAAGGAAGGAAGGAAGGAAGGAAGAAAAAAAGGAAGGAAAAAGGAAGGAAAAGGAAGGAAGGAAGGAAAGGAAGGAAGGAAGGAAGAAAGAAGGAAGGAAAGGAAGGAAAGGAAAAAAAGGAAGGAAGAAAGAAAGGAAAAAAGAAGAAGGAAGGAAGAAAGAAGAAAGAAAGGAAGAAAAAAAAGGAAAGAGAAGGAAAAGGAAAGGAAAGGAAGGAAAGAAAAAGTAGAAAGGAAGGAAAAAGAAGAGGAAGGAAGGAAGAAAAGGAAAGAAAGGAAGGAGAAAGGAAGGAGAAAAAAAGGAAGGAAAAGGAAAGAAGGAAGGAAGGAAGGAAAGAAAGGAAAGAAGAAAAAGGAAGGAAGGAAAAAAAGGAAAGGAAGGAAGGAAGGAAGGAAGGAAGGAAGGAAAAAGAAGGAAGGAAGAAGAAGGAAGGAAGGAGGAAAAAGAAAAGGAAGGAAGAGAGGAAGGAAGGAAGAAGGAAGGAAAGAAGGAAGGAAAGAAGGAAGGAAAAAAAAGGAAGGAAGGAAGGAAGGAAGGAAGGAAGGAAGGAAGGAAGGAAAAAAAAAGAAAAAAAGAAGGAAAAAAGGAAGAAGGAAGGAAGAAGGAAGAAGAAGGAAAGAAGAAAGGAAGGAAAGGAAAGGAAAAAGGAAGGAAAAAAAAAAAAAGAAAGGAAAAGGAAGGAAAGAAGAAGAGGGAGGAAAAGGAAGGAAGGAAGAAGAAGAAAAAGGAAAGAAGAAGAAGAGAAAAAGAGAGAAGGAAGGAAGGAAGAAGAAGAAAGAAGGAAGGAAGAAAGGAAGAAGAAAGGAAGGAAAGAAAGGAAGGAAGGAAGAAGAAAGGAAGGAAGGAAGAGGAAAGGGAAGGAAGGAAGGAAGGAGAGAAGAGGAAGAAAGGAAGGAAAAGAAAGAAGAAGAAAGGAAAGGAAGGAAGAAAGGAAGGAAAAAGGAAGGAAAAAAAAGGAAAAGGAAAGAAAGAAGAAGAAGGAAAAGAAGAAAAGGAAGAAAAAGAAGGAAAGGAAAAGAAAGGAAAAGGAAAGGAAGGAAAGAAGAAAAGAAGGAAGGAAGGAAAGGAAGGAAAAAGGAAAAAAAAAAAAAAGAGAAGAAGGAAGAAAGAAAAAAAAAGAAGGAAGGAAGGAAGGAAAGAAGGAAGGAAGGAAGAAGGAAAAAGGAAGGAAAAAGGAGGAGGAAGGAAAAAGAAAAGGAGAAGGAAGGAAGAAAAAAAGAAGGAAAAGAGGAGAAAGGAAGGAAGAAGAAGGAAGGAAGGAAGAAAAAGGAAGAAGGAAGGAAGAAAGAAGGAAGGAAGGAAGAAGGAGGAGAGAAGGAAGGAAGGAAAGAGAAGGAAGGAAAAAGGAGGAAGGAAAAAAAGAAAGAAAGGAAGGAAGAAAGGAAGGAAAGAAAGGAAGGAAAAAAAGAGAGGAGAAGAAGGGAAAGAAGGAAAGAAGGAAAAGAAAGGAAGAAAGAAGAAAGAAAAGGAAGGAAGAAAAAGGAAGGAAGGAGGAAAGAAGAGAAGAAAAGAAGAAGGAAGGAAAAAGAAGAAGGAAGGGAGGAGGAAGAAAAAGGAAGGAAGGAAGGAAGGAAGGAAAGAAGAAGGAGAAGGAAAAAAAGGAAAGGAAGAAGAAAAGAAAAAGAAGAGAAGGAAGAGAAGGAAGGAAGGAAGGAAAAAAGGAAGGAAGAAAGAAAGGAAATGAAAGAAGAGAAGGAGGGAAGAAGGAAGGAAGGAAGGAAGGAAGAAAGAAGGAAGAGAAGGAAGAAAGGAAAAGAAAAGGAAGGAAGGAAGAAAGGAAAAGGAAAGAAGAAAGGAAAGGAAGGAAGGAAGGAAAGGAAGGAAAGGAAGGAAAAGGAAGGAAAGGAAGGAAGAAAGGAAGAAGAAGAAAGAAAGAAGGAAGGAAAAAAGAAAGGAAAGAAGGAAGGAAGGAAAAGAAGGAAGGAAGGAAGGAAGGAAAAAAGGAAGGAAAAAGAAGAGAAGGAAGAAGGAAAAAAGAAAGGAAAAGGAGGAAGGAAGAAGGAAGAAGGAAGGAAGGAAGGAAGGAAGAAGAAGAGAAGAAAAGAAAGAAGAAAGAAGGAAGGAAGGAAGAAAAAGGAAGGAAAAAGAAAAAAAAAAGGAAAAAAAAAGAGAAAGAAAGGGAAGGGAAGGGAAGGGAAGGAAAGAAGAAAAGTAAAGAAGAAGAAAAAAAAAAAGGAAGGAAGAAGGAAGGAAGAAGGAAGAGAAGAAAGGAAGAAGAAGGAAGAAAGAAAGGAAGGAAGGAAGAAGAAGGAAGGAAGGAAGGAAAAAGAAGGAAGGAAAGAAAAAGAAGGAAGGAAGAAAAGAAGGAAGAAAGAAGAAGAAGGAAGGAAAGGAAAAAGGAAGGAAAGAAGAAGGAAGGAAGGAAAGGAAGGAAGGAAGGAAAGAAGAAAGGGAAGGAAGAAAAGAGAAAGAAAGAAAGAAAGAAGAAAAGAAGAAGAAGAAGGAAGGAGAGGAAAGGAAGGAAGGAAAGGAAGGAAAGGAAGGAAGAAAAAAAGAAGAAGGAAGGAAGAAAAAGGAAAAGAAAGAAGAAAGGAAAGAAAGGAAGGAAGGAAGGAAGGAAGAGAAGAAGGAAAGGAAGGAAGGAAAAAGAAAGAAAAAGAAAGGAAGGAAAAAGGAAAGAAGAGGAAA
>CATNWA010003554.1:10000-22500 GCA_951230385.1 Staurois parvus | reverse complement strand
GGAAGGAAGGAAGGAAGGAAGGAAAAGAAGAAGGAAGGAAAAGAAGAAGAAGAAAAAGGAAGGAAGGAAGGAAAGAAGAAGGAAAAAGGAAGGAAGGAAAGGAAGGAAGGAAGGAAAGAAGGAAGGAAAGAAGAAAGGAAGGAAGGAAGGAAAAAGGAAGAAGTAGAAAGGAAGGAAGGAAGGAAGGAAGGAAGGAAGAAGGAAGGAAGGAAGGAAGGAAAGAAGGAAGGAAAGAAGGAAGGAAGGAGGAAGAGGAAGGAGAAGGAAAGAAGGAAAGAAAAGGAAGAAGAAGGAAGGAAGAAGAGGAAAAAGGAAGAAGAAAGGAAGGAAGGAAGGAAAAGGAAGGAAGGAGGAAGGAAGGAAAGAAAGGAAGGAAGGAAGGAAGAGAAGAAAGGAAGGAAAAGAAGAAGGAAGAAGGAAAGGAAGGAAGAAGGAAGAAGGAAAGAAGGAAGGAAGGAAAGGAAGGAAAGGAAGGAAGGAAGGAAAAGAAGGAAAGAAAGAAGGAAGGAAGGAAAGGAAAGAAGAAGGAAGGAAGGAAGGAAGGAAGGAAGGAAAGGGAAGAAGAAGAAAGAAAAGGAAGGAAGGAGAAAAAGGAAGAAGGAAGAAGAAAAAGGAAGGAAGGAAGAAGGAAGGAAAAAAGGAAAGAAGGAAGGAAAAAGGAAGAAGGAAAAAAGGAAGGAAGGAAGGAAGGAAGAAGAAGGAAGGAAGGAAGGAAAGAAAAGGAAAAGGAAAAAAAAGAAGGAAGGAAGGGAAGGGAAAGAAAGTAAGAAAAGAAAGAAGGAAAAAAGAAAAAAAGAAGGAAAGGAAGGAAAAATGAAAGGAGAAGGAAGGAAAGAAAGAAAAAAGGAAAGGAAGGAAAAAGGAAGGAAGGAAGGAAGGAAGGAAGAAAAGGAAGGAAGGAAAGGAAGGAAGGAAGGAAGGAAGGAAGGAAGGAAAAGGAAGAAGAAAGAAAAAGAAAGAAGGAAGGAAAGGAAGGAAAAAAGGAAAAAGAAAAGGGAAGGAAGGAAGGAAAGGAAAGAAGAAGAAGGAAAAGGAAGGAAGGAAGGAAGGAAGGAAGAAGGAAGAAAGAAGAAGGAAGGAAAAAGGAAGGAAGAAGAAGGAAGGAAGGAAGGAAGGAAGGAAGGAAGAAGAAGAAGGAAGGAAGGAAGGAAGGAAGAAAGGAAAGAAGGAAAGAAAAAAGGAAGGAAGGAAGAAGGAAGGAAAGGAAGAAGGAAGGAAGGAAAAAGAAAGAAGAAAGGAGGGGAGGAAGGAAAGAAGAAGAAAGGAAAGAAGTAAAGAAGGAAGAAAGAAGAAGGAAGGAAAGGAAGAAGAAGAAAGGAAGGAAGGAAGGAAGGAAGGAAGGAAGAAGGAAAAAAGAAGGAAAGGAAGGAAGGAAGAAGAAGGAAAGAAGGAAGGAAAAGAAGGAAAAAGGAGGAAGGAAGGAAGGAAGGAAGGAAGGAAGGAAGGAAGGAAGGAAGGAAGAGAGAAGGAAGGAAGGAAGGAAGGAAGGAAAGGAAGGAAGGAAGGAAGGAAGGAAGGAAAGAAGAAGAAGGAAGGAGGAAGGAAGGGAAAGGAAGGAAGGAAAGGAAAAAGGAAGGAAAGGGAAGAAAAGAAGAAAGGAAGGAAGAAAAAAGAAGAAGGAAGGAAGGAAGGAAGAAGAAGGAAGGAAGGAAGGAAGGAAGGAAGGAAGGAAGGAAGGAAGGAAGGAAAAGAAGAAGGAAGGAAGGAAGGAAAAAAGGAAGAAGGAAGGAAAAGGAAGAAAGGAAGGAAAAAGGAAGGAAGGAAGGAAGGAAGGAAGGAAAAGAAGGAAGGAAGGAAAGGAGGAAAGAAGAAGGAAGGAAGGAAGGAAGGAAGGAAGGAGAAGGAAGGAAAAGAAGGAAGGAAGAAGAAGAAAGGAAGGAAAAGAAGAAGAAGGAAGAAAAGGAAGAAGGAAGGAAGGAAGGAAGAAGAAGGAAGGAAGGAAAGAAGGAAAGAAGGAAAGGAAGGAAGAAGGAAGGAAGAAGGAAAGAAGGAAGGAAGGAAGGAAGGAAGGAAAGGAAGGAAGGAAGGAAGAAAGAAAAAGGAAAAAGAAGGAAGAAGGAAAAGGAAAGGAAGAAAGAAGAAAGGAAAGAAAGAAGAAAGAGAAAAAGAAAGGAAGGAAGAAGGAAGGAGGAAGGAAGGAAGGAAAAAAAGGAAAAGGAAGGAAGAAGGAAGGAAGAAGGAAGAGAAGGAAGGAAGGAAGGAAAGGAGAAGGAAGGAAGGAAGGAAGGAAGGAAGGAAGGGAGGAAGGAAAGAAAAGAAGGAGGAGAAAGAAAGAAAAAGGAAAGAAAAGAAAGGAAGGAAGGAAGAAGGAAGGAAGGAAGAAGAAAGGAAGGAAGAAGAAGGAAGAAAGGAAAAAAAGGAAGGAAGAGAAGGAAAGGAAGGAAGAAGAAGAAGGAAGGAAGGAAGGAAGGAAGAAAAGAAAAAAAGGAAGAAAGAAGAGAAGAAGAAGGAAGGAAAGGAAAGGAAGGAAAGGAAGGAAGAAAAAAGGAAGGAAAGGAAGGAAGGAAAGGAAGGAAAAGAAGGAAGGAAGGGAAGGAAGGAAGAAGGAAAAGAAGAAGAAAAAAGAAAGAAGAAGGAAGGAAGGAAAGAAAGAAGGAAGAAGAAGGAAGGAAGAAAGAAGGAAGGAAGGAAGAAGAAAAGGAAAGAAGGAAGGAAGGAAGAAAGGAAGAAGGAAGGAAGGAAGGAAAGAAGGAAGGAAGGAAAGGAAAGAAAGGAAGAAAGAAGGAAGGAGGAAAGGAAGGAAAAAAGGAAGGAAGGAAGAAGGAAGGAAGGAGGAAGGAAGGAAGGAAGGAAGGAAAGAAAAAGGAAGGAAGGAAGGAAAGGAAGGAAGGAAGGAAGGAAGGAAAGGAAGGAAGGAAAAAGGAAGGAAAAAGGAAGGAAGTGAAGGGAAGCTGGCAAGTAAGTAAAGAAGTAAGAAAAGAAAGAAAGGAAGGAAGGAAGGAAGGAAGGAAGGAAGGAAGGAAGAAGGAAGGAAGGAAGGAAAGAAAGGAAGGAAGGAAGGAAGGAAGGAAGGAAAGAAGGAAAGGAAGGAAGGAAGGAAGGAAGGAAGGAAGGAAGGAAGAAAAGGAAGGAAGAAGAAGGAAGGAAGGAAAGGAAGGAAGGAAGGAAAGAAGAAGGAAGGAAGAAGGAAGGAAAAAGGAAGGAAGGAAGGAAAGAAAGGAAGAGAAGGAAGGAAGGAAAGGAAGGAAAGGAAGGAAGAAGGAAGAAAAGAAGAAAGAAGGAAGGAAGGAAAGAAGGAAGGAAGGAAGGAAGGAAGGAAGGAAGGAAGAAGAAGGAAAAAGGAAAGAAGGAAGAAGGAAGAAGGAAGGAAGAAGGAAGGAAGGAAAAAAAAAGGAAGGAAGGAAGGAAGGAAGGAAGGAAGGAAGGAAGGAGGAAAGGAAAGAAGAAAAAGGAAGGAAAGGAAGAAGGAAGGGAAGGGCAAGTAAAGAAGGAAAGTAAAAAGAAGAAAAGAAAGAAAGAAGGAAGAAGGAAGGAAAGGAAGGGGAGTGAAGGAAAACCTGGCAAGTAGGTAGAAAAAGAAAGGAAGAAGGAAGGAAGGAAGGAAGGAAGAAGGAAGGAAGGAAGAAGGAAGGAAAGAAAGAAGGGAAGAAAAAGAAGGAAGGAAAAGGAAAGGAAGGAAGGAAGGAAGGAAAAAAGGAAGGAAAAAAGGAAGGAAGGAAGAAAGGAGGAAGGAAAGGAGGGAAGTGAAGGAAGGAAGGAAAGAAGGAAAGAAGGAAGGAAAAAAGGAAGGAAGGAAGGAAGGAAAGAAAAAGGAAGGAAGGAAGGAAGGAAGGAAGGAAGGAAGGAAGGAAGAAGAAGGAAGGAAGGAAGAAAGGAAAAGAAAAAGGAAGGAAAGGAAGGAAGGAAGGAAGAAGAAGGAAGGAAGAAGGAAGGAAGGAAAAGGAAGGAAAGGAAGAAGAAAAGGAAGGAAGGAAGGAAGGAAGGAAGGAAGGAAGGAAAAGAAGAAGAAGGAAAGAAAAAGGAAGGAAGGAAAGAAAAAGAAAAGGAAAAAAAGGAAGGAAGGAAGGAAGGAAGGAAGAAGAAGGGAAGGAAGAAGAAAAAAAGAAGGAAGGAAGAAGAAAAAGGAAGGAAGAAGAAGGAAAGGAAGGAAGAAGAAGGAAGAAAAAAGAAAGGAAGAGAAAGAAAGAAGGAAGGAAAAGGAAGGAAGAAGGAAGGAAGGAAGGAAGAAGAAGGAAGGAAGAAGAAGAAAGAAAAGGAAGGAAGGAAGAAAGAAAAGAAGAAGGAAGGAAGGAAAGGAAGGGAAGGGAAGGAAAAAGGAAGGAAGAAGAGGAAGGAAGAAGAAAGGGAAGGAAGAAAAGAAGAAGAAGAAGAAAAAAGAAAGGAAAAGGAAGGAAGGAAGGAGGAAGGAAGGAAGGAAGAAAGAAAAGAAAGGAAGGAAGGAAGGAAGGAAGGAAGGAAGGAAGGAAGGAAGGAAGGAAGAAGAAGAAGGAAAGGAAGAAAGGAAGGAAAAGGAAGGAAAGGAAGGAAAAGAAGAAGGAAAAGGAAGGAAGGAAAAGAAGAAGGAAGGAAGGAAGGAAGGGAAAGGAAGGAAGGAGGAAGAAGGAAGGAAGGAAGAAAGGAAGGAAGGAAAAAAGAAGAAGGAAGGAAGGAAGGAAGGAAGGAAGGAAGGAAGGAAGGAAAGGAAAAGGAAGGAAAGAAGGAAGAAAGAAAGAAGGAAGGAAGAAGGGAAGGAAAGAAGGAAGGAAAGGAAGGAAGGAAGAAGGAAGGAAGGAAGGAAGGAAGAAAGGAAGGAAGGAAGGAAAAAGAAGGAAGAAGGAAGGAAAGAAGGAAGGAAGGAAAAGGAAGGAAGGAAGGAAGGAAAAAAGGAAAAGGAAAGAAAGGGAAAAGAAGGAAAGGAAGTGAAGGAAGGAAAGGAAGGAAAAAGAAGGAAGGAAGGAAGAAAGGAAGGAAGGAAGGAAGAAAGGAAGAAGAAAGAAGAAAGGAAGGAAGGAAGGAAGGAAGGAAGGAAAAAAAAAAGGAAGGAAAGGAAGGAAGGAAGGAAAGGAGAAGGAAGGAAAGGAAGGAAGGAAAGGAAGGAAAGGAAGGAAGGAAAGGAAGGAAGGAAGGAAGGAAGAAGAAGAAGAAGAAGGAAAGGAAAGAAGTGAAGGAAAAGGAAAGTAAGAAGGAAAGAAGAAGGAAGGAAAGGATGGAAGAAAAGGAAGGAAGGAAGGAAGGAAGGAAGAAAGGAGGGAAGGAAGGAAGAAGAAGAAGAAAGAAAGAAGAAGGAAGGAAGAAAGGAAGGAAAAGAAGGAAGGAAGGAAGGAAGGAAGGAAAGGAAGGAAGGAAGGAAAGAAGAAGGAAAGGAAGGAAGGAAGGAAAAGGAAGGAAGGAAAAGGAAGGAAAGGAAAAAAGAAGGAAGGAAGGAAGGAAGAAAAGAAAGAAAAGGAAGGAAGGAAAGGAAGGAAGGAAGGAAAAGAAGGAAAGAAGGAAAGAAAGAAGGAAGAAGAAGAAGGAAGGAAGGAAGGAAAGGAAGAAGGAAGGAAGGAAGGAAGGAAGGAAGGAAGGAAGGAAAGAAAGGAAAGGAAGGAAAGGAAAAAGGAAAGGAAGGAAGGAAGGAAAGGAAGGAAGGAAGAAGGAAGGAAAGGAAGGAAGAAGGAAAGAAGGAAGGAAAGAAAGAAGGAAGGAAGGAAGAAGGAAAGAAGGAATAAAAGAAAGGAAGGAAGTGAAGGAAAGAAGGAAGAGTAAAGAAGAAGGAAAAAAAGAAAAGGAAGGAAGGAAGGAAGAAAGAAAGGAAGGAAAGGAAGGAAAGAAGAAGGAAGGAAGAAGGAAAGAAGGAAAAGAAGGAAGGAAGGAAAGAAGAAGAGAAGGAAGGAAAGAAAAAGAAGGAAGAAGAAGGAAGAAGAGGAAAAGAAGGAAAAGAAGGAAAAAAAAAGGAAGGGAGAAAAAAAGGAAAGAAGGAAAGAAGAAAAGGAAAGAAGGAAGGAAGGAAAAAAGGAAAAAAGAAGAAAAAAGGAAGGAAAGGAAAAGAAGGAAGGAAGGAAGGAAAGAAAGAAGGAAGGAAGGAAAGAAAGGAAGGAAGGAAAGAAGGAAAGGAAGGAAGGAAGGAAGGAAGGAAAAAAAGGAAAAAGGAAGAAAAAGGAAGGAAGAAGAAAGAAGGAAAAAGAAAGAAAAAAAAAGAGAGAAAAAAAAGGAAGGAAGGAAGGAAGAAGAAAGGAAGGAAGAAGGAAGGAAAAAGGAAAGAAAAAAGGAAAAGGAAGGAAAAGAAAAAAGGAAGAGAAAGAAAAGAAGAAAAGGAAGAAGGAAGGAAGGAAGGAAGGAAGAAGGAAGGAAGAGAAGGAAAGAAGGAAGGAAGGAAGGAAAGAAGAAAGAAGAAGGAAGGAAAGAGGAGAGGAAGGAAAAGGAAGGAAGGAAGAAGAAAGGAAGGAAGAAAGGAAGGAAGAAGAAGAAGAAGGAAGGAAGAAGGAAGGAAGGAAAGGAAGGAAGGAAGGAAGAAAGGAAGGAAGGAAAAAAGAAGGAAAGGAAGAAGGAAGGAAGAAAAAGGAAGAGAAGAAAGGAAAAAAGGAAGAAAAAAAAAAGGAAAGAAGAAGGAAGAAGAAAGAAGAAAGGAAAGAAGAAAGAAAAGGAAGGAAGGAAAAAGGAAGAAGAAGAAGGAAGAAGGAAGGAAAGAAGGAAAAAAGGAAGGAAGGAAAGAAAAGAAGGAAAAGGAAGGAAAAGGAAAGGAAGGAAAGGAAGAAAGGAAAAAGAAGGAAAAAAAAAAGAAGGAAGGAAAGGAAGGAAAAGAAAGGAAGAAGGAAGAAAGGAAAGAAAGGAAGAAAAAAGAAAGGAAGGAAGAAGAAGGAAAGAAAAGAAGGAAGGAAGAAGGAAGGAAGGAAGAAGGAAGGAAGAAGGAAAGGAAGAAGAAAGAAGGAAGAGAAGGAAGGAAGGAAGGAAAAAGGAAGGAAGAAGAAGGAAGAAGAAGGAAGAAGGAAAGAAGAAAAAAGGAAAAAAGAAGGAAAGGAAGGAAAGAAAGAAGAAAAGGAAAAGAAAAAAGAAGAAGGAAGGAAGAAGAAGAAGAAAGAAGAAAGAAAAGAAAGAAGGAAGAAAAAGAAAGAAGGAAAGAAAGAAAAGGAAAGGAAAAGAAGGAAAGGAGAAAAAGGAAAGGAAGAAAAGGAAGGAAAGAAAGGAAAAGGAAAGAGGAAGAAGAAGAAGAAGGAAGAAGAAGGAAGGAAGAAAGAAGGAAGAAGAAGGAAGGAGAAAAGAAAGAAGGAAGAGGAAAAGGAAAGGAAGGAAGGAAAAGAAAGGAAGGAAGGGAAAGGAAAAGAAGGAAAGGAAGAAAGAAGGAAGGAAGAAAAAAAGAAGAAAGGAAGAAGAAGAAAAAGAGAAAAAAAAGGAGGGGAAGTGAAGGGAAAGGAAGGAAAGTAAGTAAAAGAAAGAAAGGAGAAGAAAAGAAAGAAAGAAAGGAAAAAAGAAGGAAAAAAAGGAAAAAAGAAAGGAAGGAAGGAAGGAAGGAAAAAAGGAGGGAAGAGGAAGGGAAGGAAAAAGAAAAGGAAAGGAAGGAAAGAAGGAAGGAAGAAAGAAAGGAAGGAAGGAAGGAAGAAGAAGGAAGGAAAGGAAGGAAAAGGAAGGAAGAAAGAAGAGAAAGGAAAAAAGAAAGAAGGAAAGAAGGAAGGAAGGAAAAGGAAGGAAGAAGGAAGGAAAGAAGGAAGAAAAAAAGGAAGGAAAAAAGGAAAAAAGGAAAGGAAGGAAGAAGGAAGGAAGAAGGAAAGGAAGGAAAAAAGAAGAAGAAAGGAAGGAAAATGGAAGAGGAAGGAAAAGGAAGGAAGGAAGGAAGGAAGAAGGAAGAAAAAAAGGAAGGAAGGAAGAAAAAAGGAAAGAAAAGGAAAAGAAGAGGAAGGAAGGAAGGAAAAAGGAAGAAAAAGAAGAAGAAGAAAGGAAGGGAAGGAAGGAAAGAAAGGAAGGAAAAGGAAGGAAAAAGGAGGGAAGAAAGAAGGAAAAAAAGAAAGGAAGAAAGGAAAAAAGGAAAGGAAGGAAAGAAGAAGAAAGAAAGAAAAGGAAGGAAAAAAGGAAGGAAGAAGGAAAGAAAGAAGAAGAAAAAGGAAGGAAGGAAGAAAGAAGAAGAAAGGAAGGAAGGAAAGGAAAAAAAAAGAAGAAGGAAGAAGGAAAGGAAGGAAGGAAAAAGAAGGAAGAAGGAAGGAAAAGAAAAGAAGGAAAAAGAAGAAGAGAAAGAAAAGAAGGAAGAAAAGGAAGAAGGAAAGAAAAAAAGGAAGGAAGAAAAAGGAAGAAGAAGGAAGGAAAAAGAAAAGAAGGAAGGAAAAAAGGAAAAAGAAAAGAGAAGAAGGAAAGAAAAAGAAAGAAAGAAAAAGGAAGAAGAAAAAGAGAAGGAAAGAAGAAAGGAAGGAAGGAAAAGAAGAGAAGGAAGGAAGGAAGAAGGAAGGAAGGAAGGAAAAAAAAAAAGAAGAAAGAAGAAGAAGAAAAGAAAGAAAGAAGAAAAAGAAGAAGGAAAAAAGGAAAAAGGAAGGAAGGAAGAAAAAGGAAGGAAGGAAAGGAAAAGAAGAGAAGGAAGGAAGGAAAGGAAAGGAAGGAAAAAAGAAGGAAGGAAGGAAAAGAAAGGAAGGAAGGAAGGAAGGAAAAAAGGAAGGAAGAGAAGGAAAGGAAGAAGAGAAAAAAGGAGAAGAAAGGAAGGAAAAAAGAAGAGAAAAGGAGAAGAAGAAAAAAGAAGAAAAAGGAAGGAAGGAAAAAGAAAAAAGAAAAAGAAAGGAAGGAAGAAAAGGGAAGGAAGGAAGAAAAGAAGGAAAGAAAGAAAAGGAAAAAGAAAGAAAGGAAGAAAGGAAGGAAGAAAAAAAAAAGGAAAGGAAAGGAAAGAAAGAAAGGAAAGGAAAGGAAGGAAGGAAGGAAGGAAGGAAGGAAAGGAAGAGAGAAAAAAGAAGGAAGGAAGGAAAAAGAAAAAAAAGGAAAGAGAAGGAAAAAGAAGAAGGAAGGAAGGAAGGAAGGAAAAGGAAGGAAGAAGGAAGGAAAAAAAGGAAGGAAGAAGGAAGGAAGGAAGGGAAGGAAAGGAAAAAGGAAGGAAGAAAAAAGAAAGGAAAGGAAGGAAGAAGAAGAAAGAAAGGAAGGAAAGGAAGGAGGAAAGAAGGAAGGAAGGAAAGAAGAGAAAAAAGAAAGAAAAGGAAGGAAGAAAAGGAAGGAAGGAAGGAAAAAGAAGGAAGGAAGGAAGGAAGAAGAAAGAAAGAAGGAAGGAAAGGAAAGGAGGAAAAAGGAAAAAGGAAAAAAAGGGAGGAAAAGGAAGGAAGGAAGGAAGAAGGAAAGGAAGAAAAGGAAGGAAAAAGGAAAAAGGAATGGAAAAGGAAAGGAGAAGGAAGGAAAGAGAAGAAGTAAGTAAGAAAAAGAAAGGAAGGAAAAAGGAAGGAAGGAAGGAAGGAAAGAAAGAAGGAAGGAAGAGAAGGAAGGAAGGAAAAGGAAGGAAGGAAGGAAGGAAAAAGAAAAAAAGGAAAAAGGAAGGAAGGAAGGAAGGAAGAAGGAAGGAAGAAGGAAAGGAAGGAAGGAAGGAAAGGAAGGAAAGAGAGAAAGAAAGGAAGGAAGGAAGAAGAAGAAGGAAGGAAGGAAAAAAAGAAGGAAAGAAAGAAAAGAAAGAAGGAAGAAAAAGAAAGGAAGGAAGGAAGGAAGGAAGGAAGGAAGGAAAAAAAAGGAAGAATGGAAAGGAAGGAAGGAAGGAAAAAAAAGGAAGAAGGAGAAGGAAGGAAGGAAGAAGGAAGGAAGGAAAGGAAGGAAGGAAGGAAGGAAGGAAGGAAAAAAAGAAGGAAGGAAGGAAAGGAAGGAAGGAAAAAAAGAAGGAAAAAAAAAGGAAGGAAGGAAGGAAGGAAAGGAAGGAAAAAAGGAAGAAAGGAAGGAAGGAAAAAAGAAGGAAAGGAAGGAAGAAAGAAGGAAAGGAAAGAAGGAAGGAAAAGAAGGAAAAAAGGAAAAGGAAGGAAGGAAGAAAAGGAAGGAAGGAAGAAAAGGAAAGGAAGGAAGGAAGGAAAGGAAGAAGAAGGAAGGAAAGGAAGGAAGGAAAAAAAGGAAAAAAGGAAAAGGAAAGGAAGGAAAAGAGAAGGAAGAAGAAGGAAAAAGGAAGGAAAGAAAGGAAAAGGAAAGAAGAAAAAAGGAAAAAAGAAGGAAGGAAGGAAGAAAGAAGAGAAAAAAAGAAAAAGGAAGGAAGGAAGGAAGGAAGGAAGAAGAAAAGAAGGAAGGAAAAAGAAAGAAGAAAGGAAGGAAAGGAAGGAAGGAAAGGAAGGAAGAAGGAAAAAGGAAGGAAGGTAGAAGAAAAAAAAAAAAGGAAGGAAGAAAAAGAAGGAAAGAAGGAAAAAAAAGGAAGGAAGGAAGGAAAAAAGAAAGGGAAAGGGGGAAAGGAAAGGAAGAAAGAAAGAAGAAGGAAGGAAGAAGAAAAAGGAAAGGAAAGAAAGGAAGGAAGAAAGGAAAAGAAAGAAGGAAAGGAAGGAAGGAAAGGAAGAAGGAAGAAGGAAGGAAGGAAAGGAAGGAAAGGAAAGAAGAGAAAGGAAGGAAGGAAGGAAGGAAGAAAAAAGAAGGAAGGAAGAAAGAAAAAGGAAGAAGAAAGGAAGAAAAGAAGGAAAAAAGGAAAGAAAGAAGAAGGAAGGAAGAAAGAAGAAAAGGAAAAAGGAAAGGAAAAAAGGAAGGAAGGAAGGAAAGAAGAAGGAAAGGAAGGAAGGGAGAAGAGGAAGGGCAAAAAAGAAAGAAGGAAAGGAAGGAAGGAAGGAAGGAAAGGAAGGAAGGAAGGAAGGAAGGAAAGAAGGAAAGAAAGAAAGAAGGAAGAAGAAAAAAGGAAGGGAGGGAAAAGGAAAGGAAGGAAGGAAAGGAAGGAAAGAAGGAAGGAAAAGAAGGAAAGAAGGAAGGAAAAAAAGAAGGAAGGAGGAAAAGGAAAAAAAGGAAGGAAAGGAGAAGGAAGGAAGAAAAAGGAAGGAAGGAGGGAGTAAGTTAAAAAGGAAAGAAGGAAAAAAAAAAAAGGAAAAAGAAGGAAAAGGGAAAGGAGGAAGGAAGGAAGGAAGGGAATAGAGAAGGAAAAAAAGGAGGGGAGAGAAAAGGAAAGGAAAAAGTAAGTAAAGAAAGGAAGGAAAAAGAAAAGGAAGGAAGAAGAAAGAAAGGAAGGAAGGAAGGAAAGGAAAGGGGAAGAGGGAAGAGAAGGAAAAGAAGGAAGTAGGGAGAAAGGAAGGAAGGAAGGAAGGAGGAAGGAAAGGAAAAGGAAGGAAGGAAGGAAGGAAGGAAGGAAGGAAGGAAGAAAGGAAGGAAAGGAAGGAAGAAAGGAAGGAAAAGGAAAAAGAAGAAAAAAGAGAGAAGAAGGGAAGAGAAAAAAGTAAAGAAGAAGGAAAAAAAAGGAGAAGAAGAAGGAAGAGAGGAGAAAGGAAGGAAGGAAGAAGGAAGGAAGAAGAAAGGAAGAAGAAAAAGGAAGGAAGGAAAAGAAAAAAAAAAAAGGAAAGGAAGGAAAGGAAAAAGAAGAAGAAAAGGAAAGAAGAAGAAGGAAGAAAGAAGAGGAGAAAGAAAGAAAGGAAGGAAAGGAAGGAAAGAAGGAAGAGAAGGAAAAAAAAAAGAAAAAAAAAGAAGGAAAGAAGAAAAGAAGAAAGGGAAAAGGAAGGAAAAGAAGGAAAGAAGGAAGAAAGAAAGAAGAAGAAAGGAAGAAAGGAAGGAGAAGAAGAAAGGAAGGAAGAAGGAAGGAAGGAAGGAAGGAAAGGAAGGAAAGAAGGAAGGAAAAAAAAAAAAGAGAAAGAAAGGAAAAAAAAGAAGGAAAGGAGGGGAGGAAGGGAAGCTGGAAGTAAGAAAGAAGTAAAGAAAAAAAGAAAGGAAAAGGAAGGAAGGAAAAAGGAAGGAAGAAAAAAGAAGAAGGAAGGAAGGAAGGAAAAGGAAAAGAAGGAAAAGGAAGGAAGGAAGGAAGGAAGGAAGGAAGGAAGGAAGAAAGAAGGAAGGGAAAAAAAAAAGGAAGGAAGAAAAAAGAAGGAAAAGAAGGAAAAAAAAAAAGGAAAAAAAAGGAAGAAGGAAGGAAAAAGGAAGGAAAGGAAGGAAGGAAGGAAGGAAAAGGAAAGAAAGGGAGTGTAGAAAGCTGGAAAAGAAAGAAGGAAGGAAGGAAGAAAGGAAGAAAAAGTTGGAAGAAAGAAAAGGAAGGAAGGAAGGAAGGAAGGAAGGAAGGAAGGAAGGAAAGAAAGAAGAAGGAAGGGAAAAAAGAAAGGAAGGGAAAAAGAAGGAAGGAAGAAAAGGAAGGAAGAAGGAAGGAAAGGAAGGAAGGAAGAAGGAAGGAAGGAAAAAAAAGGAAGGAAGGAAGGAAGAGAAGAAGAAGGAAAGAAGAAAGGAAAAAGGAAAAAAAAGGAAGAAGGAAGGAAAGGAAAGAAGGAAGGAAAAAAAAAAAAAGGAAGGAAGGAAAGAAAAAAGGAAGGAAGGAAAAAGGAAGGAAGAAAAGGAAGGAAGGAAGGAAAAGGAGTAAGGAAAAAGGAAAGAAGGAAAAAAAAAAAAAAGGAAGGAAAAAAAAAAAAGGAAGGAAGGAAGGAAGGAAGGAAGGAAGAGGAAGGAAAAAAAAAAAAGGAAGGAAAAAAGGGAAGGAAAGGAGAGAAAAAAGAAAGAAGAAGGAA